>VVHJ01049269.1:9785-21893 GCA_015107715.1 Tylochromis polylepis | reverse complement strand
TCAATCAGTGATGAATAGTAAGATGTTCTGGCTTTACGGAGGGCTTTTTTATAAAGCAACAAACTATTTCTCCAGGCTAAATGATGATCTTCTAAATTTGTGACACGCCATTTCCTCTCCAGCTTGCGAGTTATCTGCTTTAGGCTACGTGTTTGAGAATTATACCACGGAGTCAGGTACTTCTGATTCGAGGCCTTAGTTTTCACAGGAGCTACAGTATCTAGAGTTGTACGTAGTGAGGAGGTAAAATTATTAACAAGATAATCAACCTCTGTTGGAGTAACGTTCAGATAGCTGCTCTGCTCTATGTTGGTACAGGGCATTGAAGATGATAACAGTGGGTGGATTATATTCTTAAACTTAGTTACAGCGCTCTCAGAGAGACATCTACTGTGATAAAGTCTACTCTCCACTGCTGTGAAATCAATTGTTGTAAATGTAAATGTAATCAGGAAATGATGATGATATAACATGGAGAACTTTTTTAAACATTTTTTTAAACATTTTTTACAACTAAATACTCTTATTGTGAGTTGTGAGTAATTTAAAGTAATTTGTTGAGCTCAACAAAAAAAATTAACTTCAATTTTATTTATTTAGCATCAAATCACAACAACAGTCGCCTCACAGTGCTTTCTGTTCTAAGTTAGAGACCCCAGTATAGAGAAAACCCCAACAACCAGACGGCCCCCTATGAGCAAGCGCTTCGGCGACAGTGGGAAGGAAAAACTCCCTTTTAACAGGAAGAAACCTTGAGCAGAACCAGGCACAGGGAGGGAGATGGGACATAGACACGCTGTGGAAGAGAGCCAGAGACTAATAATTTTCTCACAGGGTGTGGTCAAATAGTCCAAAAAGAAAGACCTGGTCCTTTAACTGCTTCAGTGGAAAACCCGAGATCAAGGAGAACTCATAAGGACTCAGGACAAACGACCAATCAGACGGCAGTGACACTAAACTCCTTAATGTGATGCACCTTAGACGGATGTCGGTTCATTAATAAAGCTGGTAATCTGAGTAAAGAAAGCTTATATCAGCATTAAGGCATTTTCTGCACTGACTTCATCGCTCAGGCTTCAGTATTGATGACAAAGTTGGAGCTGAATTGATGGGTTTAAAATAAAAAGGCTTCTTTATGTTCTGGAGTGCGTATTGACCGTGTAGCCCATAAAAATGAAAGTAAATAAAGTCCTGCTGCACATATCAATAATAAATACTCTGTTAAATGACCGGCGGGTGTGAATATTCACTGTTCTTGGTTTTGGACCGGAGCAGACGCCGGTCTGGTTGAAGCTGATGGTGAAGCGAACTCGGTGAAGCTTAACGGGCAGCAAACGTTTCCTTAAAGGCAGCGAGTTTCATTTCGAATTCGATGCGTGGTACGAGGCGTGCTGTAAATGTTATTTAGCGAGCCAAGGCTAAAAGGGAAAATGTGACTTGTTAAACAATGTTTATCGTTCTTATGTTTTACTTTTTCATTTCACATTCCTCATAACTGTTAATGTCCTGATCTATACTCCATTTTATAAGCAGAGCCTGCCGGGGCCTTCGAAATAATAAATCCTGCACAGACGCGCGTCATAAATCTGAGCGAGGAAGCGCGTTCACGCGTCGCTGTGTTCACACGCCCAGCTGCAGCCGCTGGTTTGATGTGTGTCGCTCTGAGAGAAGACCACTCTGTTGTCTGAGAGCCTTTTAAAGGAAGTCTGCATCACATGCAAATCTGCGAGTGTCAGTAAAAGCAACATTTCAGCATTTAGGCGCCACACTCATCAGTGAGCCGCCTTTCGCCGAGTGACACTGCCGGTCTGCTCATGAAAATGTCAGCTGGGATTTGATTCTCGGACGAGCACAGACAGAAGAGGATGGAGCTGAGCTGATATTAAACGGTTGTTTTGAACCTTCAGACAGGAAATGAGAGAAAACGCTCTGCACGCACAAACCAGATAAACAGCGACGTACCCGAGCCCCGCATTTGTGCCGAGGGTGTCACGAGTGTACTCGTGCATAAAAGCCGGAGGCTGTGTGTGTGTGTGTGTGTGTGTGTGCAGTGAGGAAAAGCTAAACTCCTAAACAGAATGAGGAGCAGCAGGACGCCATGCTGTGTCAGGTGTTCTGATGGATGGAGAAGAGGTCTCCGTGACCCAGCTTCACCGTTTTAAGCTCCCATGTAAGGAGTCTGGATCTGTCAGTGGTCAGCACTGTCACCTGTACCTGTCCAGGTGCAATGACACTAAAGGGCTATTCTATTCTATTCTATTCTACTCTAAACTTCAAAATCAAAGTTAAAGCTCCAGTTTGAGCAAACGTTGTTAATTCTTTATTTTTCCCTCTTTCTGATGCCAATGGTATTTTTTTCTTTCCTCAAAAGTTTTCCATTTAAAAATTTCCTCTAATTGCACAAAATCTGCTGATTACAACGCTGATGACTTTTAATCAGCAAATTAATTTCTACTGTGTTGAATTTGTGCACCTGACCTTCACACGGTGCATTTTATTTACATTTATTCTCATTTTTATGCTTGAAGTTTAAATGTAGACAGACTTTTGAACTGTGTCTCTTTGCTCTGAGTGAGCTCGTTCAGTCCTGTACCTCCTGTGTCGCTACTCACTGAAACACAAAAACAGCTCCTCTGTCGAATACACATGAAACATGTTTCTGCTAGTCTGCACAACTCTTAAGAGATGACGGAGCAACAAACGAGTGAGATGGCTTAGCGTGTAAAGGAGAACATATTCTGCTCACTTAGAGCTTTATATCATTGCTCTCGAACTTCTAGAGTAGCTTTCAACTTCTTGCAGTACAGAAGAATCCAGATTTGGGTCCCTCACCCTTTCCTCTGTCTGAAGTAAGCCATTTTACTTCCTGTCTCTTTAAGCCCACTTTCTCATGATTGGCCAGTTTGCTGCAGCCTACTGAGGGGCAGTCTTCGGTGTTGTTCGCTCGTTTTGTACTGGAAGCCAGATTTGTTGTACGTGTGATGAAATGCACACACTTCCTGTCAGCACGATGGTTTAACTGGAAACTTTTTCGTGACGTTGTTTTAAAAGTGAAATCGATTTTTATTTGAATTTGTTTTCATTTCAAATTAGAAATGAGAGATTTCAAAGCAATGATTTTTCCAGGTGTGTGACGCTAAAGATGACTGCAGCTCTTTAAATAATGATCTCAGGCAGGACTGGCTGTGAGTTAAAACTGTGTAAACTGAATTTTGGACTTTCGGTGTTCAGGATCGATCTCCGGGATGCAAAGTGAAGGTCGGCCACTGTGAACACCCCGCAGTCTTCCTGGAAAGCCTTCAGACTTCCTGATTAGTAGCCATGGCAGCACAGACCCCTGTGTGATCGCAGCCTCGTTCCATCGGCTAATCGCTGTTCTGATCTGATTGGCTCCGATCGAGCTCGTCCACCTCTGATTGTGTTGTTCGGCCGTCAGTGCAGAGCAGCATTAATGGCCACTCCGGATGCCAGATGCTTTAAAGGGAAATGAAGCTGCTGTCCGGCGAACAGAATGGGCTCGGAGGCCTGTTTGTGTCTCAGACTGCAGCAGTTGGGTCTTTGAACCTGAAATCTAGGCAGAGACCCACACAGAGGGGCGATGATGGCTGAATCACAAGATAAAAAGAGGCTCCGGGCTTTGATGTCGGACCACTCGGGTTTTATCGAGGTGAAGACGACAAGAAAAAAAGAGGACAAAAATGAAATATTGCTTTTGATCTGATGCCTGCGGCGCTGGGTGGGAGGCAAACACTCGCCAACACTGTTGACACCACTCACGCTTCAGCACTCGGGTGTTTTTGGGTTTCAGTGAGAAAATAAAGCCACATTGTCACTGCGGTACAAAGAGCCTGAGTGGAGGTCTCATACCTGATTCCTCTCAGGTCACTCGGATTTGGATTTTTAAGCAATATGCTAAAAGGTTTGACACTTGAATGCTAAAAAGTCCATCCATCCATCCTCTTCTGCTTATCCTTTTTCAGAGCCTGTCCCAGCTGTCTTAGGGCGAGAGGCACCCTGGACAGGTTGCCAGTCTGTCACAGGGCTAACACATAGACACAGACAGCCGTTCGCACCTATGGGCAATTTAGAGTTTCCAGTTAACCCCACTAACTACATGTCCTTGGACTGTGGGAGGAAGCCAGAGTACCCGGAATGAACCCACGCAAGCACGGAGAGAACATGCAAACTCCACACAGAAAGACCCCAGCCTGAAGGTGGAATTGAACTCAGGACCTTCTTGCTGTGAGGCAACAGTGCTAATCACCGTGCCGCCGGCGGCGCTGCAGAGCAAAGCTGGGAGTGAAAGAAAGGCACCGAGGTTGTTAGACGTGAGCATCAGCTTCACATTCTTTTTTTTTATTTTGCTAGCTTCAGCAGAAGCTCTTCGAATGACATCACCGCGTACTGTATCTTCTTCTTCAGTGTTTCTTTCAGAAATCTGAGCTACAGTTGGAGGGAAACCTACTAAAGTGGAGACAAAACAGGCCCAATGTCAGACTACGTAGCTCTGCCAAGCCGAAAATTCCCTCCACATGTGCACCGATCGAGTCTTTGGAGAGTTTTCTGAAATTTTCTTTGAAAATCAAGATGACCGTTTTATTCGAGGCATGGCCAAGTGGCGTGAGGTTAACGTTCTGGGGCCTCAGGATCTCGTCTGCGGTCTTTTCACTTGACTTGACCGGTCAGGTGATGGGAAAGAAAGTTAGCACTTCCAATTCGGAGGCCACGAGTCTCAGCCTGACCACTCCGGGTCGGGGGTGAGGTGGAGGAGTTGAAGTGTCTTGGTATGGATGCTGTACTGATGCGGAGAGCTGAATGAGCTCAACGGTAAAGCAAAGTCGTTGACTGAGCGGTCGATCTATGAGTTGAGGTGAGGAATTTCTTTAGTTTCCTCACAGACCCTGATACTAAGAAGCATTTAAAACATGAGGAAAGTTGTACTTTTGAATACGAAGAGCTGCTCCAGGCCTCTCTTTATGAACTCACAGATTTCAGAATTTAAATCTGAATTGAGACGCAAATGAGGTGAAATACCCTGGAGAATCGAACTTCAGTCAGGCAGATTTGTTCTGAGGGCGTAGCTCCTGTAACCAGACACGCTCCTGATCTACATGCAGTTGCCTACTGATCCGATCTGCGCACATTCACAGAAAGCGACGAGAAGTCCGAATCCGTTCATTAATCCAAACGGTTTGATCAGCGAGACAAGTAAAGTATTTCCCACTTTTACGGCTCTTCTTTTCCCAGGTTTGTTGTTTTATGAAATGAGAGTTTTTGACCCTGTGACGGGTTCGTGTTCGCCTGTTTGTTCAAACAACACGACTCAGGGTGAGCCCTGCTCGTCTGGAACATTAAATTACCGTCAGTCGGTCCGCTGTGATGAAGGGGGGTCGGCATTATCCGTCCAGCTTAAAAGCTGCTCATTAGTTGCCTGCAGGAAATTTATTGAGCTGTGCAAAAGTTCCCAGAAAGGTTAAAGAAGCCGAGCAGAAGTTTGAGGAGGCACAAACTGGCAAAATAAATCATTGTCATCACTCAGAGCAGCTTTTTTCCCCTTTTTGATGGTTGTTAAACAAAGATTTGGACTTCAGTGAATGTTGGTGATGCTCTGTGAAATCAGGACAATTAAGTTTTATTTCAGTATTTTCGGTGTACTGACTGAACCACACCAGCTCAGGTTTGGGTGCTGGCAGCAGTGGGTTGTGTTCTTCTTGTTCAGCGGGCGGGTGACGGCCTGCTTATGAAGTCTCCATTGCTGGTGGAAGCACTGTTATCAGATTTTGCCGGTATTTCAGCAGCACAGAAGACAGACAGGCTATTTCCACGAGGGAAAAACTTTTAGTCTTCCTCTGAACGCCAAAGGATGTGTCACAAGTTTCTCCACGTAAAGAAACAAAATATATAAATGAATATTTTCCAGAGGATGGAATCACAGATCACAAGCAGCGTGTTCACCCCTCTCTGCAAGTGAACACTGCAGCTCGATTCAGCTGAAGCGAAGAAAGTGCTAGAGATGCCACAAACTGCAGTTCCTCTAATGTCCACTTGAGGCTCATGCCAGCCGTGACTTTGCATTATTAGGGGCGTGGCCACAGGGCAGACCCAGGATACTGGAGAGATGATATCTCCTCCCTGGAGGAGGCGGCTCGGGACCACAGATAAGCTGGTCCTGGATAAGCTGAAGAAAATGGACGGATGCTAAAACTCCAGTGGGTTTCCACACTGACACACGTGAGTCAGCAGTCTGGACAGTAACAATAATAATAATAATAATAATAATAATAATACTATTATCTGCTTTATCCTTCCTGTTGAACGGCAGGTTTCTTCTAAACAGCGCACAGCGGGCTTTAATATTTGGCGAACGTGATGGACGAGTTACTCAATCAGCTCCACATCTACATAAACCCCGCTGGGTCAAAAAGGCCAGAGCTCCTTTGTTCGCCCAGAGGAGTCAGAAGCTATCGTTACATTTCTTACATAACACACTTGACACACTTCAGTCCTGAGGATTTAAGTATTTATGAAACATTTTGTAATATGCAAATCACACGTGAACTTTCAGCATCTCCAAACTTTCCCTCTCCTCGGCTTTTGGACGAGTTGCAAGTCCGCCAGCGCTCCTCGCCACGAGGTCAGTGCGTTCTTCGGCAACAACGAGAGCATTAAATGTTAAAAAAGACAGAAGCAGTGAGGCAGCCGATGCTGGTTCGACGGGGCTTTCTAAGGTTTCTTTTTTGCAGTGCATTAAATACTTGAACTCAGCCGCTGCGGTGTCGCTTCTTCATGGAGAAATATTCAAGCCGAGAGCCTTTTCAGCAAAACAGTCGAGCCTCTCAATGCATCAGCAGATCAGCTGCACCTTCACACCCTCCGCTCTCGGGGTTTGTTAAATCAGAGAGGATGAGCAGCCCCTCTCTGGCCTCCCACAGCACTGATTTAGATCATCAGTTTCTTTAGCTCCCTCCTTAAGATTAAGAATCGGCGGGAGAAGCTCCCGAGGTCGGGCGAGCAATTAACACGGCGCTGCAGAGGAGCGACAGCCACGTCGAGCCGAGTCAGGCGTCTCTTTAAGAGACGAGCTTCCTGTGGACGGAAAAACACTGTGTTCGCTGCTAATTAGCCGCCCACAGAGCCCAACGAGGTCACTCAGTTACAGTTTTTAGATGTTATAATTTATTCAGCAGAAATTCGAATGTGTTTATCAGCGTAATGAGGAAACAGCTTTAATTAAGAATCCACAAATTTGCTTAATGTCTCTGATTTTAAAACCGTTGCATGCCCACGGCTTCTTTGTGGCGGGAAAAAGCGAATAAATCATCGTTGGTAAACACGGTGGCGCTCCCACCTCGCAAGTCTCCGCGTCACGTCAGCTCACAGAGACTGTACTTAAAAGATGGATCGAGCCATGTGATGTCACTCCCATTAGCATTTTGTCCTCTATTGTGCGCATTCGTCCCGTTTCCTGTATATTCCTCTCGTCTGTTATTTAGTCTTCCTGTCCTACTGTTAATATTTTATACCTGCACAGTTGGTTTGGAGCACCCACAATTTCATTGTACATGTTCAATACAGTAAAAGGTGATTCTATTCTATTCTATTCCATTTGAAACCTTATGTAACAAATGAGGAGCAGATCAAGAAACTAAAGGGAATCTGCACGCTCAGGCTAGCAGGCTGTCAGTCACATGGTAAAGAATGCGCGTCATCATCCTTCTGGAGACCATTAACTCTGCAGGAAAGGACTCAGGTGTGAGGCTCTTCAGCACCGGCTTCATGCTTCAGACCTGGATGTCAGTCTATCAGTCCAGTCAGCTAAACCTGAGTGTGCAAGTGGTTTTATAGTGGTAACTGGTTCACGGGCTGGTAGTTACATACAGCTTTGCTACTCTGAGTGTGCTTTTTATTGTTGGTGTGCCTTATTAACCCAATCACACACGAGCCCATAAAGGCCTCGTCTAACATCCTGCACGCACTCACACGGACACAACATGCAGACTGCAGTAGATGGGCATTGAACCACCGACCTTCTGACTGCTAGACAACCCGCTCTAGCTCGAGAACCACAGCTAACTTTCAAAAGATTGCAGCGCACAAGACCCCGACCCAGCAATCAATCAATCAATACAAGTAGTTTGGCACCAGGTTCTCCACAAACAGCGGGCCGGATATCCAACACCAACCGAAGAGCCGCAGCGCTACGGTATCACTGCGTCCAGGCAGGATTCTGACTTAGAGGCGTGCAGATGGCTTCGCACCATTGGCTCCTCAACCGAGCACATACACCAAATATCTGACCCTACAATTCCTCAGCACCACATCATCAGCAGGTGAAACTAACCTGAGTCACGGCGGTCTAAACCCACCTCACATTTCCTGTTACTGGGTGAACAATCCAACACCTGGTGAATCCTGCTTAAAACCCAAAAAGTCAGAAGAATCGCGAGGTTCCGCTTTCACCGTCTGTATTCATACTGAAAATCAAGATCAAGCGAGCGTCTGCCCTTCTGCCGCAGGAGGTTTCTGTCCTCTGTAGTAAAGAAGTCGTGTGGACAGTGTCTAATATTCGGACTTACTGATGCTCTTTGGGTTTTGGGGTTTCTGTTGCTGAATCAGGACGTGCTGCTGATACAGTTTAGCTGATTTTCCTTACAGGGAGAAGCTGCAAGTCTCTAAAACCCTGAACCTTGTAAATGCGCCCTTACTGGACTCTACCAAGCCGCCCTTCAGCGCTCAGCCTGACCTCCGAGATCATAAAGACTAAATGAACTCCCTCCAGTCCAGCTGCAGAGTCCTCGCTCCTTTTTTACCGTCTGATCCTGACAAAGCGCTGCTGCTTTACAGAGTCCGGACACAGAGAACAATCCAGACTTACTTTTTCCTGTCATGTGTCGCTTTTTACAGTTTAAGTTATAGTTTCATTTTTGCTTGAGACACAGAAACTTGTGGTTGAGTTGGAGTTTGTTTCCCTGGATCCATCTTTCTCAGCGATGGGAGAAATCGGCGCACCGAGGAAGAACACGCAACAGCCCGAACTTCTGAGCCAGTGTGCCGTCCAGCGTGGTTGTTCATTAATATTATAGCTCAGTTCATTTCTTCTGTCCCTGATATCTGAGCTCTTTGTGCTTTAGAAGCAGGTGCGGCGTCACTGACTCCGGCAGGAAGTGTAGTTCATGGCAGAGCGTGCGATTGGCTGATGGAAGAAACACGTCCCTGCGGCAGGAATTCAGATGCTGTGCGTGTCTGCTCGGAGCGCGTGATGTGCTCATGTATGGAAAATGTATGTTTACAAGGTCGGGAGCTGCAGACAAACACGCTCCAACTGCTGCACAGCAAGCTGTTCACGTCAGGGCGAGTGTGTGTGTGTGTGTGTGTGTGTGTGTGTGTGTGTGTGTGTGTGTGTGTGTGTGTGAAAATACTAAAAAGACTGGTGTGTTTTAGATGGCCGCCCCTCCCTGAGCCTGGTTCTGCTGGAGGTTTCTTCCTGTTACAAGGGAGGTTTTCCTTCCCACTGTCACCAAGTGCTTCTTATAGAGCGGGGGTGTCAAACGCAAGGCCCGGGGGCCAGAATGGGCCCAGGAAAGAGCCCAATCCGGCCCACTGGACAGCTCTGGAAAGTGCAAAGGCGGGCATAGAAAACGTTTTCTGTCATTTCACACATTTATTTCTTGAATTCATTAAAGCAGCATTTCTGTAATATGTAGTGAAAGGTCTTTAGAGGGCCACCATGTAAAATGAGTTTGACACCCCTGTCATAGGGGCGTGTGCCTGTTGGGCTTTCTCTGTACGACGGTAGGTCTGACGTGACTGCTGCTGCTGTATAAATACAAGTGAACTGAACTGAATTACAGAAACAGACATGAATGTTTTTTTCAGCGGGTTCAAAGTTTCAAGAAAGACATTCTGTCCAAAAACAAAAACTTTCCCTTTTACGACGACACATTTCTTCATCATGTGGAAAAACTGAACTTGTGCTTCTTTTTCTTACGGTCACATATCTCACATGTGTAGTTAAACTTCTTTAGCAGAGTGTCACCGGCCCAGCCCACCTAACATCAAACTGGGCTGTGTGCGGCCTCCGTGTGAAATCAGCATTTAAAGTACAGCTGACATTTATGGGCATCCCCAAAAAACGAATCATCTGCACGTATGCAGGAAAAGGAGCAGACAGAAGAACAGCCCTCCTTCTGTTTAATGGATGAAGCAGCATGACCTGCAGGGCAGGTGTATCCAAACAGTGCATATATTTCTGTAACACATGCACACACATGCATGTATACCTGTGAATGTCACATGTGTGGACATTCAGAAACCCTTCCTCATTCACGTAATTCAGAAAAGTGACCCGGACGCAGAGGTGTTGGGGCATTTCCATCGCTCGGTCACACTTTGCGTCAGATTTCTGCAACCAAATGGCTCAGGTTTAAAAAAGAGACCCAGGTTTGGGTTAGAATAAGCCCTCTCTCAACCCTGTCTCCATCGCCTCTGTTACCACAGCAACGACCAGCGGCGAACTCTGACTGCAGTGCGCCCAACAGCCGAAAACGTCCTGAAGTTTCCAGGAAGGCTCACATCAGCGGCTCCACATCTGGACGCTCAGAATTCCATCCAAGGAGAAAGTAAACAGGCCGTCTGAGTGTTTCTGATAATTGAATCAATATTTCATATCTTCGCTGCTCGTATTTATGTTGCAGCTACAGGTTGATTTTTTATTTTTCTCTGCGTGTGATGAGGATAAGACGTTAAACGGAGCCAGATTCGGTTTAATAGCAGACAGATGCAAAGAGCAGATTTAACAGACTCGGAGTCGCACGCGCAGCAGAAACATGAGCTGAGGCGGCGTCACGCCCCCGACGCAGCCTGCTGCCGTCTCTGCTGCCGCGCATCCCGACATATGTGCCTTTAAACTCACGCCGCGGACGCACGAAAACACGGCCGCTTTGACTGCACCTTCAGCTGCCGTGAGTACGTGCGTGCACGGCGGCGGTGGAAACGTGGAGTCCGACGAGCGCGGCGTTGAGCCGCCAGCAGACGCCGCGACGGGCGAGCTCGGAGAAAGTACGGCACGGCTTTGTGGACTTTTGGGAACGAAAGCAAAGCAGGAGAGCGCACAAATGTGACAGACACCTTTAATATCCTCCCCTTTCTCCCACGATCAATCGGTGCGATCGTACCTGCGTGACTGCCGCCTCTCCAGCGAGCGCCGGGTGTCAGGAAGAGCGCCGACAGCTTCACAGAAGGTGGGACGACAAGAGCCTGTAAACAAAGCACACACACCAGGAAATTCACAGTCACACACATTTGAAGCTTGACAAGTTTGTAATGGTGGCGACAGCAGAGAAAGACCCCCCCCGCCCGACACACACACACACACACGGCTTTATTTTCCCCAGCACTTCCTGTGCAGACGTGATGTCGTTTACACGAATAATCCAACAAATATATGAACTGTAATTGCTTGTGCACATCAGTGTCGGACTTTTTTCATTTCTTCTTCTTCTGATGATGTTTTACGCAGTGACGGCTGATGAGGGAGCGCGAAAGCTCCACGCCGCCCCACGCCACACAAGCGCTCGGCGAGCACAGAGTAAAAAAAAAGGCCGGCACTTCCTGTTAGAAGAGCCCAGCTGGCTGATATCAGAGCTTCTGCCAGCGTTTTCTTCCTCTGCACAGACTTCAGTGCGTGGATCGAGGAGGAACGCCTAAAAAGTGGCGGAGCTTTGCTCTTTGTTGAAGAAGTTAATTTATCCGTTTCGACGCAGCTGACTAAACTGCTCCTGATTTACATTTCATTTTTTGTGACATTTCAAACGTTTGCTTAAATCTGTCAAAGTTTGCTTAGACGGGAATCTGCGAGATCTCCTTTTTTTGTGTATTTACCCTCAATCTCGGCACTAAACGCTCCACGCCGCGCGGCGCGCTCCGCCTGCCGCTCGCGCTCGGATCAATACCGTCGTCTGCTGCGGTGGGTTTGGTTACCGCGGACGCTGTGATTGGGTAAAACAGGGTCTGGCTGAGTGTGCTGTGAGTGTGGAGGAGCAGCCAGGCAGAGAGGAGCCGGCTCAGTCCTGCAGGGGGGGGGGGGGGGGGACAGGGGGGGGGGGGGGC
>VVHJ01049250.1:0-10450 GCA_015107715.1 Tylochromis polylepis | reverse complement strand
GTTTGTGTTTGTTATTTTGTTACTGCAATAAAAGCAGCCTATTTAAGTTCACTCCCCGTGTGTACGAGTCCTGCATTTGGGTCCTTCCTCCTGCCTGCCACACAGCAAACCTTGACACCTCCTCTGTTCAAAGATGGTCGTTCACAGTGGACATAGATGGCTTCTTTCACTCCTCGTTCAAACCATCACGGCTTCATTTTTTTTTTTCAGCCCAGAGGATAAAAAGTATTGTTAAAAAAGTCTATGAAGCTGAACATTGTCCACTTCTCTGCTCCTGTGTTGTCAGGTTTGTGAAATGGCTCTCCAGCTGAAGGGCTGTGAGTTTTGTGTGCGGTACTTATTGATGCTTTGTCTCATACTGATGGCCGGTCACGCTGGTTTCCCCTCCATCGCCGCTCTTTGCAGAGCTGTTACAGCGTTGTGGACTGAGACTGTCTGCACGCATCTCAGCTTCTTCTTTAAGTTTGTGAAATAAAAACTGAAGGAGCTTCAGGACAGACGGCTCGCTGTCACGCATCGCACCATATCTGTGTGTGAGAAGCGATGATGATGATGACCACACTGTAGCCTGAAGCCGCTTCACGTCGCTGTTGTCCTTTGACCTCCTGCCCTTCTGTTCCTCTCGCTGTATTTCCAGTGTTGTCGCTTCATATTTCATCAGAGACGTCTTCAGCTGGTGTGTGTCACGTGACTCTGTCTCCACATGAGCTCAGACCCGTTTAAACAATCAAAGCAAAGAATGTGTGTTTTTTAGCACACGAACAGAGAGTGCTTTAAAAAAAAATACACAGCAGTCACATGAGTGATGTCATGTTGTGAGTCCTTTTGTGTTGCAGATAGTGAGTCTGGTCTCTAAATGTTGATTAAATATGTCACGCAGTGAAACAGCTGCTGTGTGCTGTGGGGTGCTGATTGTGAGTTGAAGCGTGCTGAAATTAACTGCACCATTATTTTACATTTAGCTCTAAACATTATTTTAAATTGTGGCGTGAAGTTGTTCTAAAATTACAATCTTAAATTGAAATGTTAAAATCGCTGCGGGACAATAAATATGTATCTAATTCGCCAAAAAAGCTCGATGTACGGCATTTTGTTGCCACAGAAGCCTCATGAGACAATTTTCAGGCTTTATTGACAATCGAATGCTTGAAGAGCTCAAATCTAACTGAATTTCTGCTCTGCGCAGTCCATCAACACCCAGCTGAGCTGCTGCAGTGCTGCTGAGCAAGCACGACGACGTCATGCCCGCACGTCAGCTGATGCTGCTGGGCACAAGGTCGATACCACGGCGATGAGGCCGGGTGACCTTCGAACTTGTTACAGGCTGGAGCCTGACACACGTGCATGGTCCCTCTCTCTCTCTCTCTCTCTCTCGCACACACACACACACACTTGCATGCATTTCCTGTGCTTCGGTTTGTTTTTGTCACTTTTCCTTTTCCTCGTGTTCTTGCCCTTTTCCTCTCCTTGTTTATTTTCTCTAATATTGATTCATTTGGAAAGTCGGCGATTTGAAGCATGTGAGGCGGCTTGGCGTGTGTTTGTACTTGTATACCTGTCTCTGTGAGGACCAATGAGATTGCTTCTCCTTACAAAGTGAGGACATTTTATCTCAGCGCTCCAAAGAGCTCTTTATGGTTCCGACCTGATAAAAAGAGGTCAGGTTCGGATCACGTGCAGATCAAGGGTTGAATTTAGTTGTGATTTAAATTTTTTGTTTTTGTATTTTTTGTAAAGTTTCAGCATGGAGGGGGAAGGGGAAAAAAAACAGGTCACAGAAGCACAGCTGTGAAGCCAAAACGTGCTACATTATGCTGTGTGGATAATAAAACAGTCAGAGGAAATTAAGGGCAAAATTACCTCTCAGGAGTCGTCTCGGTAACGCCTCCAGGCAGCTATTATTTAGAAGGCCTTAAGCTCACATTAACATCTCAACCTAGGTTTCTGGCCTGGTCATTGTCTGACTCCTTGCACCACAGTGTTGATTCATGCTATGAATATACACTGCTCAAAAATTAAAGGAACATTTTGAAAACACATCGGATCTGACTGGGAAAAAATCAAGCTGGGCGTCTGTACCGATACGGACCTGGTGATGTGTTAGGAATGGAAGGATGCCACATCATTTATTGGAAATGAAAATGATCAACCTTCACAGGGCTGAATTCAAAGACACCCCGAAAATCAGGGCGAGTCCATTTTGCTGACATTTCATTGCAGCAACTCAAAATAGTAGTTTGGATGGCCCCCACGCACCTGTATGCGTGCCTGAGAATGTCGGGGCGTGCTCCTGAGGAGCCGACAGATGGTGTTCTGGGGGATCTCCTCCCAGATCTGGACCAGGGCGTCACCAAGCTCCTGGACAGTCTGAGGTGCAAGCTGGCAGCATCGAATGGAACGAAATGTGACCTCCCAGAGGTGTTCTGTTAGATTTAGGCCAGGCAAGCCTGTGAGAACCAGCCAATGATATCAATTCCTTGGTCCTCCAGGAACTACCTGCAGACTCTCACCACATGAGGCCGGGCATTGTTTTGCACAAAGAGGAGCCCAGGACCCACTGCACCAGCGTAGGGTCTGACAGCGGGTCCAAGGACTTCATCCCGATACATAATGGCAATGAGAGACGTCTGTGCAGGAGAGGGGATGCTAGCAGCAGTGACACTGACCATAGCTGGTTAAAAAACTACAGAAAGATGAGGAGGGGAAAATGTCACCTGTAAAACCAATCCTACTCTGTAACACCATACACTGATTAAAAAGTGTTCCTTCCATTTTTTGAGCAGTGTCCTTAATAAGGCTAGAGGTGGATGGTGGAGGGGTTGAAAAAGGAAGGAAGTGATATGTCAGAGAGAGATGATTAAAAGAAGCTTGATTGGGCGCGCGTTTGGTTTATTGTGCGGAGCGTGAAGCACACCGAGCGTGCACGATGCTCTAAACCAGCTTGTGACTTTGCACTGTTTTCATTGGTTGGAGGTCCAGCTTTAGGCCGTTTCTCAATATGCGTACTTGTGTGTACCTGCGTTCTCGTGGACTTGTGATACGTCATCAGTCACAGACCAAGTACTGTTCCAATTCAAAGTACGCATCAAGCCAAGCACACTCAAACTTCCCGGGTGTGTTCTCGCTCCTCCCATTTTATTGAGCATGCACTTGTGTGGACTTGGTGCAGCCAAATGTCCCAGAATGCATTTCGTCCCAAACTCAAACGCACCAATGGCGGAGGAGCGCGGCTAAAAAGTTTGAAATATTATCCTTTCTGTTACACAAAATAAACTTTTAAGATATTTTCAGGCGAGAATGTAGCTGTGTAAACTTCAAATATCTGCTCGATTTATCAGGACATCACATATTTGCAAAAGTGCTCTGACGTTTTTTTTTGTTTTGTTTCTTTCATCTTTTTATCCATGTTTTTGAACCACCACATGTGCATTTCCTCTCCTAGTTGTGGTTTAATTTCAGTTTTTTTACTGAAGCCTGGATTACTTTCCATGCCCACGAGTCCGCTTGGTTCTGAGTAACGTAAATTTTGTTCTAGTCGGTGAGCGTGAGGGTCCGCGTGAGGGTCCGCGTGGACGTCCACGTGCCTGCCTGTGTTTTTGTTTTTTCTTGACCCCTTGTACGCATCTGCAGAGAATTTACATCACAATGCACCGAGTACGCGTGCGCCCCAGCGGCAGAGTCCAAGCGGACTTTAAAGATGTACAGCGGGAATGCCTACTCCACATTCACAGTGGAGTCTAATCTGGGCTTGAGTGTCCTCACAGGGATGGAAATCTCAGCATGTGTGAGCGACTGAGCGAGCGCTGGGTCACCGGGGTCACATGTAGAGATGTAAAGAACAGCAGGGACGCTTCTGGTCTTTAGAAACACACACACACACACACACACACACACACACACACACACACACACACACACACACACACACACACTGTGCAGCAGTGTGATCTGTGGGACAAGGCCGCTCGGCTCTCGCTCTCTCTCTGTTGTCGAGCTGTTTAGATTCCACTCAGCATTACTTTTTAATTTGCTTTATTGCCGCTCTGAAAGTGAAAACTCGTCTCTGGACTCGTCCACAGTCAGACGGCAGCAGTTTGTGCGTTCCCCGCAGCTCCGAGTGTGTAATGAGATGTGCAGTTTACTCAATGTGTATCCAGATGGAAAACAGAGAACATTTTGGACCCTGGAGACTTGTGGGAGAGTAAGTGCAGGTTTTTGTGACTGCTGAAGCTGCTTTTCACAGTGTTGGAGGTAAATGTTAAAAAAAACATTTAACAGATTATACAAAATTCATAATATTTTGTAACGAGTGAGGCGTCATTGTATCAAATGTGCTTTTATGTAGCAGTTATTAATTCTACTTTTATGAAGCTTCTGATATTTCAGTTTTCGTTGTCAGAAGGTTGAGCTTTTTTTGTTGTTGTGTTGATGCTGGTATTAAATTGTTCCTTATAGTTCGCCATGCTCATAAATTATACTTTATAACATTTTAGTTCAGCTTTATAAAATTTCCCGCAGGTGTTCCTAATAAAGTGCTCACTGAGTGTAGGAGTACTGATGCTGATCAGGGCTGACGTATCACCATCTCTCCTCGTTCTCACTCACATGAATATCCGTGTGTTGCAAAAGTAAGACTACTTTAAAATACTTGAACTAAAGCTTTAAAAATATGCTCTAACTGACAGACGTGCTCCTCCAGCAGAGACGCACGTGATACAAAAACTACCAAGAACCTCAAACCATCGATGCAAACGGCGAAAAAGGATCGCAGCGTCTCAGAGTACGCTAAAGGCAAAAGGAAGATATCGTGCTAAGAGGCAGCCTCAGACTACAGAACCTCAAGAAAAGGAACAATTAGAAAATAAAGCATGTTATTTTAGTGAGTAATAAAAGTGTCAGAACAGAATAAAAATAAAAGGAGAGAAGATTTTCTGACTCTCCGTTTACTGCTGTGTACTCCCTGGCAAGGGGATGGCTTACTTCAAAAAACCTTCAAATTAAACATACGGAAGCACATAAACACAAAAAAAAATAGAATGATGCTGAAGATGGCATGCAAAATCACATTTGCATGCACACTTTGAAATATATAAATCATCAAGAGTGAAACGGCACATTTTGGAATGAGAGCCATTAAACCGTAACATATTTTTCAAATATAACACAATTGATTGAAGGTAGAGTTTGTTTTAATTCTAAGTTTTGTCACTTATTTTTTTTTTTTTTTTGGTGCAGTTATTGCTGCATGTTATGCCCTTAAACACAGCACCCTCAGTCCACATCCAGCTGCCTGCTGCCACCCTGAGTTTATCTAATGGGAAAACTCAGGACAGGATGAAGAGCATCACCTGTGAGCAGAGACGAAAACACAACACACACACAGGTCGGGTATTTATATCTTGTGAGGACATCTAATTGATATAATTTTTTCCCTAGCCACTTACCCTAACCATGAAAGATGAATGCCTAACCCTAACCCTCCCCCTAAACCAAGCCATAACCCAATTGTAACCCTGACACTAAAACCACATTTTGAGTCTCAAAAATGCCTTCAAACTTGTGGGGACTGGGATTTTGGTCCCCACAAACATATGTATACAAACACACACACACACGATACAGAATTTGATCTGCGTCATAACATGGAAAGTAAAAAAAGGTGCCAAGCAGCCCACGTGTTGGTGTATTTGCATTTTGCTATTTCCTCTCCATGTGAATGGAAAAACAAACTGTCTGTTATCTAAGAGGTTCAAATTTCACATCCAGGAAATCCTGTGTGGACCTGACGCAGGGCACCAAAACTGGTGCATGTAAATATTTCATGTAAAGTGAAAGATGTTGTAGCATTTTGAGTCTGGATGATTGTGTCGGTTGTGTTTTAATAAACTCAGAGTGTCTAAAAAATCAACTGCCTGCTGCTAACATCAGTAACCACCAGTAAAAAAAGTAACATGTTGCTGTAATCACGTTACATCTTGCTGTGACATAGTCATGTAACACTGTATTAAATGTAGTAGTCACATTACTGCTATCTATCAAACAAATATGTAGTTACTATTGTTACATTCTTTAATTACTTGCACAATGGGTGGCTAAAGCATTTGGAGTGGAAAGGAAAATAACAGAGTGGTCTACAACTTTTGAGCAGTGGTGATATGAATGCAAATTTTACTGCATGAAAAGCCAAAAGCACGACGTAAAGTGCAAGCCCCAGGTCAGAAACGACTATCCACAGCTTGACAACGTGACACTGGCTCTTTAAAAGCTCCCGCCAAGACTGCATGCTAACACAAAGCTAGCAGCAAGCTATTCTCAATCCAAGCGGCCAGAGCAGATCTTAACAGGAAACGGGCAGTGACGATGTCAGTGTTTGTGCAGGAGAATCTCTGTTACCGTTTTTCTGTGAAGTGCTCTTTCGACTGGTTTTCGGCTCGTGCATTCAGTAAAAGAGGGGTTTGCATCTGTGTGTACGACTGTAGCCTTGGGTTTAAATTGTTAGCTGGTGCATGAGCCATCACCTCTGTGCAACAAGTCATGTAACAAAGACTACTTCATATGAGGAGTCGTTAATTAATCTAGTGTATTACTTCAGATAAAGTAAAATGTAATGCATATAATGACCCCAACCCTGGTTTAAAAAATAAATTTTCCAACTCAAATCGATTTTAGCTTGAATAATCCGATATCGATTCATTAAATCCTGAATCGATTTTTAAATATAAATGTATTTTGCCAGAAACGCCAGAATCTCAGGTTAAAGCTCACAAAAGTATTTCAACAACCACCAAACAGCTAAAACACCAAACCATTAAAAAGCAGGTATTCCGCGCAAAGACGTAAACACAAAGCGCGGCCCGACGGCACGTACACGGACACGCCGTCGGTGCTGAAAGCTGACAGCTCACAGATTCTGATACTACAGGTTTCGTCACTCGCAATCAAAATTCGTTGAACCAGCAGCAAAAGAAGATCCAAACTGCGCTTCACGTTTAAAAAAAAAAAAAACCATCATGAATTTCCTCTTACCTTTGCTGTTTTGCTTTCACCACGATAAAAATCACACTTCCTGCACAGCTCTCTCTCTCTGTGTACTTAGAGACCAGTTTACCATCACAAATCTCAGTTTTCTGCATTATTCGCTTACTTATTACGCACCAGTCTACCATTGTGTTCAGCGCTGTTGGCCGTTGTTTTTTTGTTTTTTTTCCAAAATGACCTCCGACAAAGCCTCATTTCTGCTGTTCAATACTGAAGAAATTTAAACTTTTTAAAATGATGCCAAATTACAAAACCCTTAGCTGTGTCTCTAATCAAACCTCTGTGACTTTGCTCTGCTTCACTTCAGCAGCATCAGGTAATGTTCATATGTTGATTCATGGTTTTATTCAGTTTTTGATCGACTGCAGAATATTTTTAAGGCGGTTATCTGCTATAAAAAGCCAGGCCAGGAAAATCTCCTTCATGTTTTTCTGTGTTTTATCCTCATATAAAAATATGGAATCGAATCATTTATAGAAATCGGTGATGATACTCAGCCCCAGTTTTTAGACTGTGGCCTTCAGGATTAAATGACCTCCCGATGTTTCCAGAAACTCAACCTTCTCTCAAAACATTTAGCCTCACTCTTGTTTTAGGCTTTAAGAAGACATAAATCTTTGGGATGTTCTTTTTTTCCATTCATCACCTTCTTACTGTGACTGTAATGACGTCTGCGGCCTCCGGGGGATGCTGGCAGCATTCCCAGTCATTCCTTTCTGAACCCAGGCACGCTGCAGTGTTTTCTCGGCGGGTCTGTTTGCCGTGTGACTTTTCATCAGCGTCTCATAAATCGCCTCATAAATCTCCTCCACTTTAATTGTCCTTTTCACTTTGTTTCATTTAGACAGAAGGTCACTTAGCTGTATTTTTTTTATTCATCCTAGAACAGCTCTGATTGGTGTTCGCCCTCCTCGCGCTGTTATATTTAAAACCCCTCCTCGCCTCCCCCTCACTGTAGCAGAATTGATGAAATTGGTAATCGTTATAGACCGCTGCTTTGGAGCGGCTGACCTTCAGAGACGCTCGGTGAGAGCGATGGAGGGATGCAGAAGGAAGGGGAGAGGGAGAGGGGGAGGTTTGAGTTTTTAATGAATGTAAATTCTTCATAGAGCAGCAGTTTTAAAGCGCGATGCTCTCTGCAGCAGCAGTGGAGCCAAACTAACTGCAGGCTGTAAGAAGTTATCCACAACCGCTGTGATAAATCAGAGACAAAGAAGATGAGGAGAGGAGGTTCCTGCTATTTAAATGGTAACGCTAAATCCACATTTTTTTTAAATTTTTTTTTTCATGTGGAAAATTAAAATACTGCCTTTCTTTTCTTTTTGTTTTTTCTTAAATACTGCCAGAGGTTTCTGGGCCCAATCTGAACTTGTCTGCTAATTCTGTCCTGAGCAATCAATAAAAATGATTGCTTTTTACTTCATACTCTCAAACTCTACTGATATCAGTCGGTGTGGGAACCCATCATCTGGTCTGCTGACTTGGCCTCTGGGGATAACGGCCAGTATTTGGTGTAGCCAGCAGTTTTCAGGATTAAGCTTATAGAGGCAGATACTGAAAAAGCTAATAAAAAATTATATTTTCATTGTCAGGCCACAGCTGATGGCTTTGAACAATAATACCTTTTTCGCTCTGAACACACGGTTTATTTTCTGCTTTACAAAGCTTGCTCCAATTTTGAGTTGTGGATCTTCACCGTCAAAATTTTTGACGGTGAAGATCCCAAGGCTAGCTCCAAACCCTGTCCAAAAAAGTCATTCCCAAAAAATCACTTCTTTTGGATAAAATTATAATAGTTCCTGATGCGTGTTAGTTAGAGTGAGTATTTTATTTTTGGTTTTTCTCCCCAGATGGTTGAGGGCAGTTGAGGGGGGGAAAAAAAGAAAACTGTATATTGTGATAGTGTTAGCGATGAGGTTAGGGTCATCACCAGCGATGACTTAGACCTCACGGGGTTAGAAGTCGGACAAGTGGACTGCAGTCAGAGACCCAAGGCTTCTCATACCACAGATCTAGTCTCTTATATTCAGAAATTTGATCAGTACAGAAGGCCAATAAGGTAAGAATAAGTAATCTTTATTAATATTTTATATTTTTTATTCAGTTTGAGCAAGACTGTGGCTTGTTTGCACAAGATGTGTGAACAAGCTGTTATCTTGTGGACAGAAGATAAGCATCTTCTTACCACCAGTTATTGACCTTGTATGTAGAAGTTAATTGTGGGTCTATTAAGTAAAAAAGTAAGTAAAAGTTTATTTGAATAACACTTTTCACAGACGGATGTCACAACGTGCTTCACAAGAGAGGTAACAAAAACACAATACAGTCATAAATACATCATAAAAGCCCTGGTCTAATTAAAACTTTTTGAAATAAAAATGTCTTTAGCTGCTTTTTGAAGGTCTCCACAGAGTCCAGACACCACAGAAATAGAGGAAGTGCACGCCACAGTCTTGGTGCAACAGCTTGGAAAGATCGGTCCCCTCGAGTTCTGAAACGAGTCGGGGGACCACTAAAAGGTTTTGATTCGATGATCTCAGGTTACGAGAAGAGGTATGAATACGAATCAGATCAGCAAGGGAGGGGCCTGTCCCTGCAGTGCTCTAAAGGTTAAAACTAGAATTTTAAAATAGAAACTAGATCTGATTGGTAGCCGGTGTAGCAACTTTAAAACAGGAGTTATATGAGCTCCTTTGTTTGAGCGAGTCAGTAGTCTCGCTGCAGTTTTGAACAACCTGTAGCCGAGCTAGCCCTTTCTTGTTTAGACAGGTAAACAGACTATTACAGTAGTCGAGTCTTGTAGAGACAAAAGCGTGGATTATCATCTCAGGTTCACTTGTTGACACCATAGATCTACGTTTTGAGATGTTCCTCAAATGAAAAAAATCAGGTTCTTACTATCTGATTTAAGTTTCCCTCCAAAGAAAAAGCTTAATCAAAAATAACACCTAGATTTCTGAGGTTACGCTTCTGTGAGGAACCTGAATCACTCAGTCACTGTTTAATATCGGACATTACACTGTCTGGTGCAGTAATCAAAGTTTTGTCTGGGTTTAGCTGTGAGTAATTGTTGTTCAACCATTGGTTAATGTCTGTTAAACAGTCAGAGCGGAGAGGTTATGAACTTCAGAAGGCTTAAATGAGTAGTATAGCTGAATGTCATCAGCAAAAAGATGATAAGATGCTGTATTATCTGGTCTAAAGGAAGAATGTATATTAAGAACAAAATAGGTCCCAGCACGGAGCCCTGGGGAACTCCACACAGCAGCTCTGTAGATTCAGACATAATCTGGTTTGCAGATGCACTAAAACTCCTTTCAGATATGTAGGATGAAAACCACTGTAGAACAGAGCCAGACATCCCAACCAGGTCTCTCAGTCTGTTTATCAGTATGGTATGATTAACTGTATC
>VVHJ01049244.1:0-10648 GCA_015107715.1 Tylochromis polylepis | reverse complement strand
CTGCCACAGTACATGTGTGTGTGTGTCTGTGTGTGTGGATCAGGAAGAAGACTCGTACTGTTCAGCTTCTACAGGATGACTCAGCATCCTTCAGCCCCCACGGGAACACAGCCTGCCTGTTAGCGCTCAGCTAATAAGACGCTTGCTTGAGCCGATGCATCACCATCCCACCTGAGCACTGCAGAAGGAGAGGGAGAGAGAAAAGAGTGGGAAGGAGGGAAAGGAAGAAATGCAGATGTAGATATTAGAAGGAGGGGGAAGTGTCTTGAAGATGAGTGCACCTGTCTCCAAGCACAAGCTTCTGCTCACACTCACTATTTTACTTCTGAGTGCGTATGCTCCAAAGAAACTGAGATATTTTCACTGAGAATTTTATATACATGGTGCTATATTATGCTGTAAATCATATAGTTTGAAAGATTTTGCATAACTGAGATCCAAGTGTGCAGACATGCATTGCAGGTATAATAATATGCGGGATGGTTGTGGGCTTTGATCACCATATCTGTTAGATTTTAGAACGTTTTCATTATGTTTAGCAGGTGAGGTCCGGTAATGCAGCAACATCAGTATAACACATTCTGAAAGAGGAAAGACAAGCGGGAGAAGCATGCCTGTTTTTCAGTGGCATGGAACTAAAGCCTTCAGCCAGAATCTAACCTGCAATACTGAGGTTTATAGCAGCAGCAGCGAGTTGGACAGTAAAGCCACTGGACACTTAAATGACAGCCCATCAGCAAGCAGAATGGTGCTTGGTTCTAGCATTGTTTACAGTAGTTTTGAATGGTCAGCAATATTACTTTTATTATTCATTGCTTTATATCAGCACATGACAACTAACATATGGTAATAATTGAGATAGACTAAATCCCTGTATACAGCCTTAAGTAAATACCCCGTTTAAACGTATTAGTATGAAATCTATATTTGGAAATGTTATTTTAGAATTGGAAAATACATGTCAAGGTAAAGGTGTAAATTAGAACTGATATGCACACCTAATTTACACCTTGCGCTCATAAATTAGCCATGCTGATATTTGCACATTGCAGAGCAAACATGTCACTGCCTTATTTGTCTGCGGATGAAAAACAAGAAAATGAACCCTGTAAGACCCAACCCATCAAAAAAAAAAGCCAGAAAATTCTGATTTTTTTGGAACTGAGATGTTTATTAACCCTTATAACAAAATCCACAATTTTTTTTTTTGCTATATCATGTTGTGTATGATATATTTTTATTATATATTTGTTGTATCGCATTTGAGACACTGGGCGTTTTTGGCAACTTTTTGTTAACAACAATGTTAATTTTAGATTTAAAAAAAAGAGTTTTGTCCATAACATATTGAAATTATGGCAAGTATCGATCATGTTGATGAGATAGAGGTCTCAGAAACTCATGTATCAAATATGATACACAGGGCATTATAGGATTAAATGCAGAAACACATTTTTAAATGGTGGGAAAATGCATCTCTATCAGAACCGCTGGCCAGGGTACGTGTGACTTCAGCCACTGATTTGAATTCAGTTCTAACAGAGTTCATGATGTTACAGGCAGCAGCTTTCATGTGTAAATTAGCTCAGCCGGTCTCCACTTTAACAGGTTAGTTAGGCCATCCTTTGAGTCTGTGTTGTGTAGACTTAGGAGAAGGAAAGACACACCGTGGCTGCTTCTATTTCTGTGCTGCCATTTAGTATCTGCATAAAGAAAAGGACACGTATACTGGTCGGTCGTGCATCTGGCCTGATCTCATACCTAGCATAACGCCTGCACAAACTGGCAAAGCATCACTGGCAGCAGTGTGATTTACCTACTGAGAGACAGCGGGTAACACTAAACTTCCTCATATATAAAGAACCTTTACAAAACCGTACCCTTATCTCCTCTCAGTTGTCTAGCAGTAATGCAGTTTGCTAAACACAGACATGCAAAGATGTGGGGATTTTTGAAGTTCAGTCTCTGCCTCACTCACTGCAGTGATGTGATATCCCTATTTAGTAACTTGAATAATAAATGCTACCTGGCATCAGTCTTCCCTACCAGTGGCTTCATCTCATCTCTTTTGCCTTGTTTTCTATTTAAGTTCATGGCTTCTCCTGACTAAAACCTTATATGTGCTGCTGTTGTATAAAAGCAGATGGCAAGGCACGTGCTGTCAATTTAAGTTGATTTTACAGTTATGGATCAGAGCCTAACAAATAACATTCTCAGAATGCAGAGGCCATGCCTTATATGGAGCACCAAGAGTGGAAAAATTAAATAAATAAATAGTTACATCATTAAATAATTTATTAGATTTGTCATTAATTAATTAAACTTATAGATAGATGGATGGAAAAACTGAAATAAATGATTTATTAAATATACATTAAATACATTCAATGCAGAATTAATTAGTTAATGAAAATAATTCAATCATGAAATAGTTAAACTGTGAAATAATGAAGCATGTTTTTAGATAAATCTATCATTTATATTTTTTATTAATTAAATATAGATTAATTATTTAACTATGTATTCATTTATTTCATTTTGTCACTCTTGGTGCACCATATAACCTGAGCTATAATAACTGAAAAATAGGTGTTTAATGACATTAATAAGTGTAAAGGAAATGGTTGTGAGCAGATATCATCATCCAGAGACAAATCCACTTAACAGAAAACATGCAACAGGGGAGTTTTAGTATGCACCATGTGAGCATTAGGCCTAAATTTTAGCTTTGGTCTAAAATTTATCATGATGCCTGAATGAAGCTTTGAGGTAGTGACAGTGAACGCAGTCAAACGCTAAAATCAATCAATCACAGACTTCAATGAAAACCCGTTCTTACAATAGTGTGAAAGCACTTTAGAAATGGTTGGATGGTTGGTTGGTTGCAAAGCCACATTGCATGGTCATTAACAATGACCATCTTTTTGATGTTTGGTATGAAATAAGCTCAGTTTTCCCTTCCATGTTGAACTAAAATATTGCTGACCAGATGTAGGAAAATGAGGCTCAGGTTGAATGAAAAAAAAAAAGACAAGTGAATATTCAAGTCAGAGTCTGGTTCCTGCAACAAACCCGCACAGACACGAAGACACAGATGCACGGACGCCCGCGCGCACACGTGCACACAGACACACTTTCCTAAGCCCACTGGCGATGTCTGGCACATCTGTGTCTGTAAGAACTGGACCGTGTTTTTTGAACAGTTCAACTTTGTGTGCATGTGAGGGTGTGAGAACACATCATAATGTGCCAGGTCATTTCAGGTCATATTGGAAATGACTGTTCATAGTGCAGATGTTATGCAGCTATCCAAGTATCTAGTCCAGCAAGGCACAGACCCAAAGAATTCAGTCACATTGGCCTCATTCTCACTGCAAAAGGGGGAATAAAATGCAACAGTGGAACAATAACTCTTTAGTGCACATAGAATTTTAGAATTAGCTTAATTAAAAAAAAACCCAACAACTTAATTTAAAAAACTTAATTTTAGAAATTAAGAAAGAAGGGCTTTAAAACCTCAGAAGAAGAACAGATAGAATCTGCGTGAATATAACCTGAACTTTCCTTTGACAGGTGTGTCACTGGGAGATGTGTGTTAATAGGCTTGAGGATGAAAGTGCATTTTCCCTTCTCAAACATAGACGCCCTTAGAGGCCACTGCACACAAACACATCCTTTGGAAACACAGACTTCTACTGTCTCCACTGCAGCATTCCAGTGTGTTTATGCAGACTCTGTAAAGGAAACACAGACAGCAGAGGAGAAGGCGTGCACAGGATGAAGCAAGCAGGCATGTTCTGAGCTTGTATTTAGGTATTGCTTTTTTCTTGTCACTGGTGATGCGTTGTTTGTCTTTCTGTAGCACGAAAACCTCACATACCACTGCAAGGGTTTTTACATCTGACCCTTAGTTTATGCTGACTAACTTTCTGAATATTTATATACCCTTTTATCGGCACAAACCCAGTGTTCTCATGGCCAAACTGAAAAGAAACAACATGGTGTTTAACTTTTCCTTCTAAGCAGAGTCGCAAATAGAATTAACCTGCCACTAAGGTGGAAAAAAAGTCTTGGTTGTTATTTAAAGACAGTTTTACTTTATGTTTGCTGCAAAAATCAAACCAAACAACTTTTTATTTCAGCAATAAAAGCACTTTTTTGTTCTAACACAGACAGAACAGATAGGTCCTGGTTCGTTTGCAGAAAGGAGAAAATGATAGAGTGGTGTGCAACTGTTGAGCAGTTGAGATGGACATCACTTTTATTTTTATTGCAGAAAAGAACAAAAGTGCGATGGTGAAGTGGCCCACAGGGATCCAGGACCATCCAAATAAAGTCACCATCCCCCCTCAGCTGAATTTTACTGATATGCTTCAACTATAAGTTATAATAGTTGAAGTTACTAATATATAAGTATATATATAAGTAATATATAAGTTAAGGTCTGGAACAAATATAAATATATAAGTTACTAATTCATACAATTTGGTGATGGAAATCTTAAACCACTCAGATCGCCAATAAGTTACTGCAGTGAAAGCTCGGTTTTATTTACCTACTTTATGGTAGTTTAGTGCTCCTGCAGCAATCGTGATAACCAGCATGACTGAGGAGGACACTGAGCAGACAGACACGTGCAGGTCAGAGTTTGGGAAATAATTCATAAGCTTGTGCAGCTAGTTTTAGAGCATGACCCTACTTGAAAATGGCAAAACAAATGGAAATGTGTTGAAGATGTGTTGAGGTCACGCTCACAGTACACTGTCCTAGTGTGCAGTCTCTCCTGTTTGTCTCCTGCTTTGCCTCTGCAATTTAAGACTGACATTTTTGGACTTTAGTAACTGTGGCTACATTTCTCTATGAGCGTATAATGCGTATGTGACTGTAAATATGATAGCTTTCGTTTTTATAGGATAGCAAAATGATTTGAACAACTGCCCCCCACCCCAAGACAAAGTTGGTTGCCCGTCCCGTGTCTGCCGACGACCCTGTACTGCTAACACAACATAGCACTTTGTAATCATCTACGTAAACAGCATGCTAACACAAAGCTAGCAAAGAACCCAGAGGGATGATAAAGTGAATGGTTACCCCAGCCAAGCAGCCAGAGCATGAAGTATAAGCAGCATACTGCATTACTGCTCAGAAAGGTAACGGGTAATGTGTAATATATTTATTTTTTGTAGTATCAACCCCAACACTACTCCTAACATAACTCGTCCTAGAAGAATACAGAATAGAGGACCACAATTTTCAGGTTTAAAGAGCTGAGGAACACAGAGTTGACCTCGTCTCTCTGCAGATGCCTCACAGTAAAAAGCGTCCAGATATTTTTCTGATTCATGGCAATTGAAGGGCTTACTGTGATGTACCGTGCTTGCAAGGGTCCAGGTTCATGATGGCTGAGTCTAAGGGCTATTCTATTTTTACGCATGCAAGTATTTGGTCATAAACCAAAGCACTAGACGTGGTAAACTTTTGAACTCATGACGGGAAAACTAAAGTTACCACAAGTTGTGCTAAGGTGGGCATAAATGTCCCAATTTTTGTCGGTCCACTCGATAATTTTACTCTCAGCATAATGATGCTGTGATAGTGTACACTCTGCATTATTTGTTGTGATATTTCAAGCAATGCGCTGACACACAAGTCAAAACAACTCTCCTTACACAAAGGTTTAGCAGACAAAAGTACTGTTTGAAAAATAGCACAAAGTGCAAATGATTCACAATTAACCTGGTCAAAAAACTGCAACGCCACAGATACTGCTGGAGTCTGTCACAACACCAGCAAAGCACATCAACTGATTAAGCTGCTTGCCTGGCAAGGCAAAATAATCTGCAGCAGTAAAACAGGAAGGCTTTAATTAGATGTGACTCTACACTGCGTGATGACAGCAGTAAAATTCTCTCTGCTCACTGCTGTGTTGATGAACACCATAAGGCTAAATAAGGTGTATGTGTGGAGGAGACTTGCATCCATCTCATGAATTATAATGTAAGCTGTCAGACTGAACGTGTCTCAGGGATGGTAAGTGACCAGTTCGTGTCAGGACGGGACAGCTTGCTGCTTGATTACAACCCTGCCTGTATTGCAGACACACACACACGTTGTGACCACCTACTTCAAACCAGGGTGGGGCAGGTCCTGCTGTAACTCCAGGTCATGTCTTGTTGATTTGCATCACATCAAAGAGAATTATAAAATTTAAAAAATAATCACAGTATTAGAAGAAATTTAAAACTCTTTCGGGGACTCACAACACCGATAACGAATAACACACTTGTCTCTACCCTCCTCCTCCGACCCTTCTGTCCTAGGTACTCTCTTCAAACCTGCGTGTGGGGTCGTCTGTGTTTGTCATTCGTGTGCATGCTCGAGTGTGTGTATGTGATTTTGTCTGCGCCTCTAATCATGCTTGGCTGCATCTGCGTGTTGGTGGTTGTGCTTATGTGTTGCAGGTGAATACAAGTGACAGTTGGTACCAGACCATAGCAGGGAGAGCACCAAACGGGCAACATGGTGGTTGGGGGGCTGGGGAAGGGAAGTGGGAGCGAGAGACAGGGAGAGATCACCTGAGGGGCTTTCCATTGTGCTGGGCGAGACGTGAAGGTCATGTCGCTAAGCATCAGATCAGGTGGGCTGCTGGCCTGGGTGTGGTGCCTTTGTGTGTTTCTTAAAGAATGGTATCATGAAAGGCTCTCGAGGCATCTCAGTGTTTCTTTGTTCGTTCAGTTCAGTTTGTCTGGTAGAAGCAAGAATGATAGTTACCTTCCTTTCCTTTTTTTTCACAAGGGATTCTTCAAATGTATCAAACGCACATCTCCTCCATCATCATTTTGACTTGATATGAGTGTCAGAAAAGTGTTGCATGTGCTCTTCATATTCATACCCAGTGTTTTCGTTTCACAGCAGCAATTTTAATCAATCAATGCAGTTTCTGACCAAACTTTGTTAATTAGCTGCTCGCTGTGCTTAGTATGATGAGAACAGGAAGAAGTGTAAACATGATCAGGCAGGCAGGAGTAGTTTTAGTAGTTTATTTGAGAGAAATTTAATCTTACAGAAAACAAGGACAAAACTGAAACAATCAGAGATCGAACAGCAGACACACAAACCAAAAAGAGAATACATCTGCGTGTGAAAAGGACAAGAAACTAGGGTAAGATGGCAAGTGGAGATATACGGGGTGATAAGTGATGAGTTGAGGAGAGTATGCGAGTCAGGCTGCAGACATCCGGTGGGTGGATTGGTTGCAAAAGATGCAGGAGTGAAAAAGCACAAACTAATTAGAGCTCAGACAGGAATAGTGGCAGTTAACTGATTGGGATATTTCAGCCATGGGGCAAATATTTCTCTCAGGAAATGGTGGAGACTGAAAATGGAGCTGAAAGGAGAGCCAGCTCCACGTAAATGATGATTTTGGTATTGTAAACAAGCAACTGTGTGCCAAAGTGTTTATTGTCTCTTCACTGCACTTGGAGCGTGATGGTCATGACCCCAAGTGGTCTATAATCATGTTATTTATCATGGTCTAGGAAGGTGAGGGTGAAGCCAGACTCCCCACAGCAAGACCCGACATTGGTCAGCTAGGTGGGGCATGCAGCTGGAAGATAGTGGGAGATGTGGACCAAAGGTTCTGCCAATTAAAAACACATCAAACCTTAGACCAGCCGCTGTCACTTTGTTTACATCATTGATCTTTCAGTGCCCTGGGATGATGCACTGGAGGACACATATAAGAAGGTGAAATATACTAACGGCATGCTTTCAGAGTTTGCAGCTATGTTAACATCAAGGTAGCTGCAGATTTAAGGGAAAGCCCTCTGACAAGCAAAGATGTCTCTAGACCTGATGAAAAATGATAGCCGGGGGCTCTTCATGAAGAGAAAGGACTCTACCTGGCCCTCCAAGAAAGCACGCACAATCTAGCAGCATTTCTCAGGAATGCAAAGTCCTAACAGCAGGAAATCACTTAGAAATCACCAGTAATCCCTTTTATGTCCATTGAAAGATTGCATACTCTACTTCTGGTGATAAATTCACATCGCCATTCTGTGCATTCAAGTCCCACTGGATAACTGTGAGTAATGGACTTCTTAACTCCTGAAAGGTGATACAATGTTTTCATTTGACAACAACAAAATTAGGTTAAATGAAGGAAAGGGTGATAAAATCATATTACACAGACCTGAGAGTCAGTTGTACTGACTAGACCGGATAATACTATAGCTACAAAAAGCTCAGTTGTGAGTCAGGGAAGAAGAGTGGCACGAAGAGGGAGAAAATGTTCTGACTGCAGAGCAAAAGGGATCCTGGCTTGCTTGAAGTTACCTTGATATTTTTCATAAAAGTTCCCTAAAATAAAATAGTATTTGTGTGTCTGTATCCGTGGGCGTGTGTGAATCTGTCAGTGAATCATCAAGTCTCCTCTCTACCAGTTCAATAAATAACCATTCCCAAAAAAATGCTCGCTTTACTCACAGGTCAATTTCCCCTGCAGTCTGACAGAGAGGACTCCCCAGGGAGAAGGGAATGAGTCAAGGTGCAGAGGCTGCTTTCCTATATACAGAGAGTAGCTCCAAAAGAACCAGAATCATATGACTCACCAGTCACCCAAATATTTCTCCACCTTACCTAACACCTGCCTGCTGCCGTGACCCTCTGTTTGAATAACGATTTGCCTCCTCAAATCCCTATTTCTGATTGAGGCTGGCTTTTATCACACAGCGGTGCATTCAATTTGATAAGTGCAACTTGTGCTTCATCAGTTAGCCAAATAATTAAAGTGTCATAATCGCTGCAAGAGAACGTACACGTACATGAGAGAGAGATGCTATGTAGCTACAATGTTCCCATTTTTAAATTGTGTAAAAATGGTTTCAGAGCACAGTCTGATAAATGCAGGTGCTTTTCAAATACAGAAGACCTTGAAGGGGAGAGGTTTAAGAATTGCTGTATATCATGTGTATGTTGGTGAGAGAAAGGTCAAAGAGTAAACGGGAGCACATCCTGTGGTGTTGTGTGCTTTAACGTCTAACGGGTGCTGACAGATGTAGGTGGAAGAAGCCTGAGGACAGTAAGAGAGCTGGGCAGAGGCTGTGGACCAAACACTCCCACAAGGATCAGTTCTTGATAATGTTGTCGTATGAACAACAGGGGGCGACTGCTTCGGTTCCAAAAAAAGAAACCCAGTTGTGTAGAAATCTGAGAAACTCAGACTACGTCCACATGTACACGGGTATCTTTGAAAACGGAGAGAAAAAAAATTCCGTCCACACGTGCAGTTTTGAAAAAAATATCTCCGTCCACAAGTAAACGCAAAAAATGAAGTCAAATGCTGTGAAGAACATGCCATATCCTAACTGTGTAGAAATGTTGGCCAATCAGAAGTCTAGAAGCCTGGGAGGGAAAGAGTAAACAGGGTTTACTCAGGGTTACAAAACCTTAAGTACTTCTGAAAAGTTTTTGTTTTTTTCTGGAAAGGCGGCTAATTTTGTGTTACTTTTCAAGTGCCTTCATCATTTCAATTGTTAATAACTAAAGAAAGTATTTTGGATTTTGTCTCACTGGCTCTTTTGGCCAGAGTTTATTCAATAAAGAATAATAATAAAGAAATAATAAAGAAACTGAAAATTTTACATTACTCTGAGTGATTCATAATCATAAGTCATAGCGCTGTGAAATATGGCTGGTGTAGGCTCACAACTTAGGAATGGACAAAATGCATACAGCATACATAAATTTAATTTAAAAAAATTAAATTTATTCAAAACCGGCATTGGGATTTGGGTTGTGAGAGCGTCTGTGCTGAATGTAGAAGCCACGGACGAAGTTCACTCTGACGCCTCTGTCTTTCTAAACGGAGGGACAGTAACTGCGTGTGTATATGTAAGCATGTAAAAGCTGCAGATAGTAAGATTAACAGCAACAGTATTTTGTCTATCTGCCATTGTACAAATTCATCTCATGTAAACGTTTGCTGTGTCCCAAAACATAGGCAGCGTCCTTTGGAGGACCTGGCCTTCGCGGTCTACGTGGGCAGTGTCCTCCGAAGCCCGAGAAGGCCGGAAGTGCGAGGCTGTGAAATGGGACGGCCTACCCTTTGTATGTGTGTCACCAGCTGTCACGGCGGAGTTCAATAAGCACAGCCGTCTGCCCCTTGCTCCCTAAAATATAACAGGACACTGGAGCAAAGTCCACGGAAGCATAGAGCTGCCATCCAGACCAAAGAAAAATAGAGCTCTATGATTTTATAACATGAAAACGTTATTGTTCAAACAACATAATTATCACATTCGTACAATATAATATGTACACTGTAAGAACGTGAAGAGGTTTTTGTTATAATGTCATAATCATGTATATTGTAATAACGTGATATTATGTTGTTCAAACGTGAAAAGCATATTGTTAGAACAATAAAGGTCCCATGTTATAATGTGATATAGCTGTATTTTCCTTTGCCTGGGTGGCAGCTCTACGCTTCCGTAAATCCTCGACCATCTCACACTTCTGATCAATCAGTTTTCTGTTTGACGCTTGTACAGCATATTCAGCTGTGTGACAACTATAACTTTAATCTCAGCCAAACCGATTTACTCAGGAACAAATAAAACACTGAAAAAAGCCAAACAATAACATTTTT
>VVHJ01049237.1:0-10092 GCA_015107715.1 Tylochromis polylepis | reverse complement strand
TGTAGATGCAATATGGGGAAAAAAAAAAAAAAATCAGTTTACTGCATCTTGCAGATTAGAAGTGATGCATTATGCCAATATTCTGAAAACTTGTAGTACTGAAGTACATTAGAGGATCTAATTATCAATTTTAGCAATCTTTAGCTTTTGAGACGCTTGACCTTAAGTTAAAGAATCTTAGAATTACCTACTGTCCAATTAGTCCTTTTGATGTGTGAATCCATAAGCAGAACAGCTGAAGATTGAGCATTAAAGTAACATGGCTTATTTTCAGCTTGGCACAACCTCCCCCCCCATGCTTCACGCCTGCATTTGCTTGAAAATGGTTCAGACTGAGGGTCAGAATAAAGCAATACGGGTCAAATATTCCCAAATGAAGCCTTCATGTCCCACTGTAGAGAATTCAAAGCTTTAAGAATCTTACCAGATTAGCAGCCAAAAGCTCACAAAATCCCCATGTAAAGACTGTGCTACATACAGATTTGTTTCCTACATCACCAGATTAATCATCACTTCTGACAGGTTGAGACCCTGAAATGATCTGCTGGAGAGGCACAGACTCCAGACCAGTTTGTGTAGCCTTGAGCAGCCTGCGAGCCATTGTCAATGTGTTAGGCTGATGCCACATTAACATACATGCAGCAATACTTTGTTCACAGCAGTGGCCGTAAAATGTTTATCTCCGAGTTCATCACAGAGACACAGCAAAGATATCCTGTGAATGTTACAGTGCGATGATGCCACAAGCACAGCAGGGTAAGCAACAGCAACACTATGATGTGTTGAAGCACTGCACAGATGTGTTAAAGTATCTCCCCCTCTCTCGTTCTCTGCTCAGTAAGTACTCAGTGAGTCAAAAGACACATTAATGGTTTCGGTACAAAGTGTTCACTCTACAACATGTAAGGTAACAAGTCATCAAAAGCTAAAACAGTGGTCATATGCTTTCTTCCCTTTTGTTCCCCTTCAAAATTTGAACCTTTGGGTGTTTGTGATAATGAGACTCAGAAAACCGAGCCTACAAGTTAGGTCAGGTGCACAGAACACATCCTCACCTCATCTCCCCCTTTGAAATCAAATCATCTCCTGTTAGTCTGACATGGAACCGTTTTGTGCAACTAACAACTCTGGTTTTCCTTTTCAATCACTTTGTTTAGAGTCTTTCAATTTATTTAGAATGTGTAACAGCGTGGAGACGGGCCGAGACGATGTGTCATCTGCCCAGGTCAATCAAATCAATCATGAACAAGATTAGAGGTGTTCAGTTGTGTGTAGCATGAGGCACTGGTCTGTGCTCCCCCCACCTCTCCCATCTACTGGGTCTTCCACACGTTGTTAAGAAGTTTGACCACCTCCTCGTAGATGACGAAGACTATGGCCACATCCAAGCACACGCGGCCAAGCCTGGGAACTGTCCCTTTATAAAACCTGCAGGAGGACAACGACAAGGTTCGATAAGGTTTGATGGCTTGTCTGCAGAAGTAAGATTAAAAAAAAAAAACAACACGCATAGACCAAGCCAGAGAAGGAGGATATTGGTTACTGACGCTTGCGGTCCTTCATGTTTCAAGATCTGGAAGGCACAGTCCATTGTGTTTTTGTAACGGTGAGCCTCCAAACCCTATAAACCAGTAAAACAATAGTTTTCCAAAAGCAAACCAGATGACAACAAGAAAATCATTAGAACGTATGCTTCCCTACCTGCATCCTGGTCTTAACAACATCCAGAGGTGTATTTCCAAAAACGCTAGCTGCTCCCGCTGTCGCTCCAAACATGGCTGTGACGATCGGGTGCATTTCTTTCCTGGGATCATCCCCTTAGAGGTCAAATCCAAACATGCATTCATGTCAAAACCATGGGGAAGGGGGAATCAGAGGAAAACCCATCAGTCAACTGATCGCTGTAACAGGCAGGATGCTTGCATGATATTGGAGCAAAGCACGCTTTCTCACCTTTGTACCAATTGCGAAGCGCGTTCATGACATAAAATCGGATGGCCTGATTCGTTCCTTGTTTAAGCACGGTTGCAGTTAGGCCTTGATACGTCCCCCTCACGCCTGAACGGGTTAAAACAGTTTGACTCATTGTGAAACAAGCACACATGTGCATATTTGTAGTTACAACCTCTTGGCTGCTTTAGATTTCCTTCTCTTACCTTGCTCCCTGATAATTTCGCTGACTCCGTGAAAGAAGCCTCTGTAGCGAGGCCGGAGGGAGCACTGGTCGTGGATCAGCTTCACCTGCAAGATTTTATGAGACAGTTTTACTCACTGATGACACGACAGACCCAAAAGTGTGACTACATGCTCCTCAAACGAACCTTGAGTGTCTCCATGGGGCAGACCACTATTATTGCCTCTGTTATTCCGGCCCCCAAACCACACAAGAGGCTCCGTGTGTTGTCTAGCCGCCCTGTCGCATCTCGCATTGGATTGCTGAGCATTTCAAACGTGCCAAACCTGTAAGGAAGATTTGTGGTGACCCTTTCAATCAACCAGAGCAATACTGGCAAAAGTTATCAAAACAAATAACGTGGCTAGTTTGGAATGCAGTTTATCTATTCAGTTCAATTCAGTTATACAGCGCCAAATCACAACAGCTGCCTCAAGGCGCTACATATTGTAAGATAAAGACCTTATAGAGAAAAAACAGAAAACCCCAACAATCAGATGACCCGTATGAGCAACCACTTTGGTGACAGTGGGAAGGAAAAACTTAACAGGAATAAACCTCCAGCAGAACCAGGCTTAGAGAGGCAGTCATCTGCCGCTACTGGTTGGGGGTGAGGGGAGGAAGACAGGACAAAAACGTTATCTAGAGTGAGTGTATGGTGCCGCTTTTTCTTTATGGTCTTTTTTTTAATGTTTAAAAGCCCAAACAGTTTGAAAAACATAGATGCTGGTTAGCCAAGTACTAAGAAATGCTGTGTCACTGATTCAGCATCAGTCAGCTGCTTCATCAGTTTCAAGTTTGCAACCCCGCTCATCTGCGATTCTGCAAAACAAAAGGATGCAAGAGGCCCAAGTGCTTCTCTATCACAGCTGCACTTCTTTTTTTTTTCCTTCTTCCTTTTGAATTGTTTCGAGTGGTTTTTCCACATAAAATCTTTATATTAAACTACTCTATATGATGTATGCGTCTTCACCTGACTGCAGACTTGGGTATTGAGCCATACAGCAGGGAGCTGAGACCTCTATACAACCCCCTGAGCCCATGGTCTTGCACAGTCAGCTTCACGCAGTCACCTGCAAGTACACAGCAAGTGAGTAGACCAGCACAAGACCACCGTCACATGTATGTCCCAGTGACCTACCAATCCCTCTGTATCGCGGCGGGTTGACTCTTGCATCTAGCTGCAGCTGGGTCTTGACATACTCTGTAGGGAAGGTGATACAGATCTCGATTCCTCCTGCGATGCCACCTTAATGAGGAGACGGGGAGAGAAGAGAATCACTGCTGCTGGCGTTTGTTGACTCACTGTGCACAACTGCTCTTGAATGTTCTGAGGGCAGCAAAAGGGGGGAGAGACCTTGCCAGCATTTTCTACTTCCCCATGAAAGAGAAAAAAATAAAAAGATGAGATGGTTCTGCAGCACAATCCCTTCAGCATCCCTTACACCATGCTTAGATGATCTCAGAGGTGCATTAAAGACTAACACTAACGTGCAGCTACATCATGCAGTAGCATCACTGCTGCTGGGCGAGCAAAGTTTTTGACCCAGTTCTGCATGGTCAGCCTTAATGGGCGACAGATTGAGATTAGTCTGCGCTGGTTGTGTGTGTGGCATGCACTAAACAGCTATGAGAGGGGGGGGGGGAGAATCTGCCGGCTGAATAGGTCGTAAAATCAACCTGCGAGGATGGCCTTTCCGGGATGCGTTATTTTCCTCCCTCCGATCGCGGCAGCCGCAAGGTTCCTCCTCGCCGCGTACGACCGCTGGTGTGCCGGCACAGAGCCCAGCCCCGCCGCCGGACGCTGGGATGGAGGCTGCCGATCAGGAGACGAGCTCAAGCATCTTCTCCTCACACCGCAGCTCTCGCAAGGCCCCTCACACACCGAAAACGGCTTGAGCAGCGACGACATTTTCCTTTCTAGATTTTACGACGGGCCCACTCAGACAATGTCAGACAACAACAGCAGCATGGGAAAGGCGCAGCAATGTGGCGGAAGGCAGAGCATCAATATTCAAACAGCGGTCAGGTGATTGGACAGGCCATCGGCTGATCCGCTGCTCTGCCTAATGGCATTATTTGGTCACGTGATCTGCAGGGGGGCGGTGGGTTTTCTGGCGACCAATGAGGTGCAGGATGCTGTTTGCCTGATGTGCGGAGATAAATTTATAATCATCTGACTGTAAGCCTCCAGTGAATAAATGATTGAATATAATATAAGAATGTAAAAGAGGTGAATTAACATTACTATACTGATAAATACAGATGTGGTGCTTAATGTTTCAAGTAACCAAATAAAATAATACTCCAGTATTTAGATAAATGTTACATTAGCCCACATCCCGTCTTTTTTTTAATGTACGAGCTCTGTATTTAATAATAAGGAGGTGTCCTGGCACAGATAATGATAATGACAGAAAAAAAATTAAATGAATATGACTGAAAGCCCAGAATAAACTTTACTTCATGTGTCGTTAGACATGAGCTGTGTAACCAAGAGTCTGGTATGTTGCCGTTGCCTCTTAACTCCTGTTCCCTTAAATAGAGCTCTCCCCCACACACATATGCACACATGCACACGCATGCACACTCTACTTCCCTCATCACCCTTCACAGAGAAACTAGGTCAGTGTTTCCTGCACACCCACCACTGCCACTCACACCACCCCTGAGAAAAACAGGCACGAGAGAGAGAGGGAGTGAGAGACAGCTAGTGGGGGGGACAATCCAAATTAAAATGACCAGTTTTTATTCTTTTGGTTTGATGATTTCCAACAAAGATGCTTTTAATGCTTCACTCACTTTATTTGTTTTTTGTTTCTGGTTGACAAATCCCTGTGAAAGTGTCATTTAAATTAGTAAAATGTGGCAGAAAAACACAGATCAGGGGGGAGTTTACAGTAGGAAGACAGCACTTCCTCCAGCTCTTCCTCCTCCCCTTCAGTGGCTTCATGACAGATGCGGATTCTTACCTGCAAGACAAGATGGCCAAAAGCATTATCATGAGTGTGTGTGCAGAGTCAAGTTGACATTGCTGTTTCGTCTTACTTTGATCTTGTTTAGGGAGCTCCTTTGATTTAACCTCATGTCCAGCAGCCTCGCAACAGTTTGGAGTTTCAAGAATGAGCAGATGTGCAGCTCCACCAGATGGTCACACACTTCAACTAGCTCCAACAGCTCCTCATCCACAGAGTTTCTGAAGTTGCTCAAGTCCAGGTTTAGATGCTGCAAGATAATGATTGTGATTCAGTAACTAGGTTCGTGTTAAGCCAGTTCTCCATCAGGCAACTGCTGTTCTTTAATTCAACGCTTAGTTCTTTAAACATGGTTTTACTAAAGACTGTCTCAGCCAATGTCTTGTAAAGTTTGTTGGTCGAGGCCACATGCCCTTCAGTTCCCTCTTCTCGAAGCATCATTTACTCAGTACTCATGGGTTGTATCACATTAAATGATTTCACAGAGAAAAGCACCAGCCAGCGGATTTGAACCTCTTTGCTCTGAAGCAAAGGTTGTAACCACCATACCACTGTGCTGCCCTCACAATGTTAATATCATTATGCAAACATGCTTAATTGACTGAATAATGGAATGATAATGAAGACAGATAAGGTTTGTATTGAAGGCTTATTATGAAGGGATTTTTGTTCTTTTTTAACCAAACCAACTAGTTAGAGCCATAAATGGGGACAGCATGGGAGGAACAGCATCTGTTTCACAACCAAAAACCTCTGAAAATGTTTAAAAATATAGTAACAATCCCATCAATAAGCCACAATAAATGCCATAAACAATAACCAATAGGCAACATTATTCCTGGTGGCAGATGTAATGACATTGCTTGTGACAATCCAAGCTTGTGGATATTAGTTGAGAGAACTTCTGTTAACTTTAATTTCAAAGCCTCTGCAGATCAAATTCAAGTGAACTGATTGGAAGAAAAAAAAAAACTCACTCTCTCTCACATACACACCATACAGTAATGTGTTGATTGTAATGAGCAGGCATTCATTGTAACATATTATATCTACATTCAGAACTCTAACGCTGACTGCTCAGCACACTGACCTGAAGGCTGTGTCTGTACTGAGGCAGTATATCGCTGAAGAGAGGACTGGGACTCAACCCTTCGTTGGGAAAGTCGAAAGCGGACATGCAGTATTCACTCAGGGGAATCTCGGACAGCAGTATCTTTGCAAGCGAGTCATTGTTAGTGACATCGTTCACTGAAATCTTGACTTTGAGGTCTGGGCAGCTTGATGCCAAAGTTGCCCATGAGCTACCACAAACCAACTTGACAGACAAAAATAAGCATGGAGATGGAAATTAGACCTTTGGGTGTATTTTAAACCCTGTCTTCCGACCTAGGATCTATACATCTGCCATTAATTACATTGTGTCCAACCACAGAAGCAGTGAATCTGGTTTTGTTGGGGATAACAGCAACATCATTCTCACATCCTCACTCAATAATAAAATAAGGCCACTTGAAAAGTTAGTTTTATGCTTACCTGTTGATGGGGTTCACTAAAACAGCAGTGCAGTGAAAATGTTTGCAGGGACTTTCGCCTCCCTCCGCTGTGTCTTTGCTGGAGGGCCATTAGCAGCTCATCTGACAGGCAGGAGTAACTCAGCCTCAGATCGGTAAGACACTGCAGCTGGCTCAGGTTGTTGGGCACACTGGAGTTGAGGTAGACGTTTACAAAACCAGAAAAGAATCCTTCCAAATCCAAAGAGGAAATATAGCACCGGGGGTAGAATCGCGTCTCATAATGTAACAAGGCAGAAAGCAACTCCACACCCTAGAAGTTAAAGGTTCAGAAACGATATAAAGATTAAGAAGACTACAATCAGTATAGTAATCAATCTAGCCTAGACAGGAAATATGGCCCAGTGAGAGGTCTTAAACTATCAGAAATCCATGTAGGAAGAAATAAGGAGTGGCACAGCTCCACTGAGCCAAAAGTCAGCATTTTTAGCTTGTGGTTGTCTGGCAGGAGAGGCTTTAAACACAGAAATTCTGCCCTAAATTTCTGCTTACTGCAGCTTTATATGGAGACCTGCAAATTGGTAACTAAAATTGTGGCATTCATTATAAAACATTAAGGTAAGAGTCAAGCATCGCAAAGAAGATGTTTGATTCGAATTGGCAAATTAAACTACTTGGCTTCAATTCGGTTCAGTAATATAGTCTTATGTCTCTGAATTTGATAATCTTTTAGTAACTTTTCACCAAAATCTAAGTTACTTTTCAGTATGAAGACTGATTAATTGACATACAAAATACTTCTGCTCCAGTTCTCAGCTGATGAGATCTGTACTGTGTTTTAAATACCTCTGGTATTTAGCATTTAGCTCTTCTAGTGAAGAGCTGGAAGTTGGGTGGTGACATATAGCTGCTGAAACATTATCTTAGGATGCATGCTGTAGTCACCTTTTTGATGCTGTTTTTCATCCTGTACAGACAAATGGAGCTGAGGTTTGAGCTGCATCTCTGGAGGAAAAAAATCAGGCAGTTGACCAGTGAGGCTCTGAGGACTGAACTCCAAGCTCTTTGGTCCAGCTGCAGGTTTTTGACAGCCAGCGAGCGCAGTGGGGCATTCACCCTGTGGAAGTGCAATGATGTCAAGGTTGCAGTGTGAGTTTTTACTTATATTGCACAGGGTAACAGAGTGGAGCCCTGATTTGTGTAAAACCACGAGTTAGTTCAGACAGGCCTCTTTTACCTGATGAGCTCAGAAAACAGACGAGTGATTGCTCTCTTGAGTCTCCGGGCTGCTAGGGGTGTCTTTGGAGGACACACAGTCACCTCCAACCTCTCCAGGTAGGCGCCCAGATTGCGCACATAGGCAATGGTAGAGTCTTCTTCTGGCTTCCCCAATCTGGAAAGCCAACCAGTGAAGTGAAAAAGGCGGTGGCGCCAGAGGGAAGGTGAGCCCATGATGTTGTGCCATTGATGACAAACAAGAGCTGCAGTCTTGCGATCCCGGTCGGGCAGAAACCTGAATATATGCTCCAAGCACACAGTAGGAAGTGACTGCCACATGATTTTCCTGTCTACGATGCAGTCACAGTTGTCATCGCTGAAATCTTCTCCTGTCTCTGGATCACTGTATTCCTCATTAAGGCCATTATTCTCTTCTCCTCCAGTGCTCTTCTCTAGGTTTTCCATGTTTTAATCTTTGAATTACAAGATTTCTGCAGCTTGTATTCTCACAGTGGACTTCAGTGAAAGTAGCTGTCTGGAACACTGTGGAGGGCCAGGAGTGACAAAATGAATTAAATACACCATTAAATAATTAATTAAATGTGGCAATAATTAATTAAAATTGGAATTATTAATCATTTAAATAATCAAATGCCCATTTAAAACACTGAATTTAATTATTTACTTATTTCCCTTTTTAATTAATGACACATTTAATTCATTCGACACATTTCATTGATTATTTATTCATTTCAAATTTTAATTATTTATTTAATGATGTATTTCTTTAATTCATTTTGGCAGTCCTGACCCTGCAGCTGTGTTCTTGAGCACGAGCACAAAGCACGGGTCTCATACACAACTGTTATAACCTGCTGTCACCTCTGAGGTTAAACACCGACTTCATTTACTGAGGTTATATCGGGTCTTTATTTCCTGATGTTCGAATGAGTCACACTTGTTTCAGTCGCCAATTCTCAATTATAACTAACATTAAAAACACGTTTAAGAAGGAGAGCGCGCAAATAAATCCGATTAACATCTGATCTTCATTGAACAAAAAACAATATTAGTGTGGCCAGTGTATACACGCATAAACTTTATGAAAAGAGAGAGTCACATGAAGCTGGTTATCAGCTCAGCATTTCCCAGCGATGGCACATCAAAGTGTCGGCAGCATCAAACTAACGGTCATCTACGAATCTAATTCACGGGTCATATCGATATATATTTTTTTTTTAACAGAAAAACATCTGTTGTAAAAGAGATGAACGCTTCAAAGATTAGATATAAAACAAATGTCTATGTACACATTTGATATTAAGTCAGCAGTTACAGTGTCTGTCCTGTTTCAAGATCATATATGTAAAATTGTTGTCTGACCTGCGTTGATCCAGCAGCTCAGAGTCCGTGGTTACCATGGTTACTCCATAAGCTGTTGTGAATTAAACAGCTGGCACTGCGGTAACTTACCGGCGACATGAGTGTTTGTTTTTCATTGCAAAAGAACTGTCTGACTTGGTTAACTGAAGTTAACTTGGATAAATTATACTTGAGTATCATAGATAACGCCCACGTGAGCTGTGTCCTCGGAAATCTGAACTCGTGTGGACTGTACATAAGAGTTACTGACTTTTAGAGTGTGGCCATGGGTATGGCCATCACAAGCTGTAACTAATCCCTTTATAATAATAGTATTTGAGTATTTTCATTTTAACATTAGTCATATGATCTCCTTTCACTCATGTTCATATACCACTGCAGCATGCCATTAAACTTTATCTCCTGTCTTTTTGAGTCTGTTTTCTCTTCTCACCGCCAAGCAGTCACAGCAGCTGGCTGTCCCTCCCTGAGTCTGCTTCTGCTGGAGTTTTTCGGGGGTCGCTTGATTGTTGAGGTTTTTCTCTAATACTGTAGGGTCTTTACCTTACAATATAAAGCGCCATGAGGTGACTGTTGTTGTCAATTAGAGCCATATGAAGTCATTTGAATTTAACCGAACTGAATAGTTATGGGCAACACTATTATATCTGAAATTATCGCACATGCACAATTGCAGTTCAGCTCAGTGCTTTTCTTTTTTTAAAAACAAAAAACCAAACAATGTTTTACTAAGGGACAACTAGACACTTTAATAAAAAAAATAAAATAAAAAAAAAACACACACACACACAAAAAAAAAAACCAAAAAAAAAAAAAAAAAAAAAAAAAAAAA
>VVHJ01049228.1:0-18899 GCA_015107715.1 Tylochromis polylepis | reverse complement strand
ATGGGAATCCCCCGGCAGCCTACGTCTATTGCAGCATAACTAAGGGAGGATTCGGGGTCACCTGGTCCAGCCCTAAATATATGCTTTAGCAAAAAGGAAAGTTTTAAGCCTGATCTTAAAAGTAGAGATAGTGTCTTTCTCCCGAATCCAAACTGGAAGCTGGTTCCATAGAAGAGGGGCCTGAAAACTGAAGGCTCTGCCTCCCATTCTACTTTTAAATACTCTAGGAACAGCAAGTAAGCCTTATGGTTATTTACAATTCTGTTTTTATTGTTAGACTGTATTAGCATCATTTCATGTGATTCACAGTTCAGAACGGGGCTTTGGCGCAGCCTCTCAGATCACCCACTGTCTGAAAGGAGCCATTTTAGCGTCTTTCCTCTGTTGATTTTTTTCTACTTGCGAACTGCAGATTTTAACAGGTGGGTGGGCTTCAGTGCTCTGAGATTAAGGATATCTGTTCTCATTATCATCACACAAAGAGTACAAAAGGACTGTCTGAAGCTGAGCTTTTCATGCTTTTGACTGCAGTTTTGGCTCACAGAGATTAGCTGTACACGCACTGACCTTATTTGAAACTTTGAGCATGTTAAATCTTAGTATTCACTGCTGGAAGAGTAAACATGTGACAGAAAATAAGGGAAAGCGCAATATTTCCACTCTAAAAAAGAGTACTCAAATTTAGGAATGCATTCCTCTGTGTTAAAAAAGATTAAACTCATTGCAGCAGAGGAAAGCTATCATCTTTTTTTGCTCTTCAGCGACACTACCTGAAACGGCAGCTTCTGAATGAAGACAAAGGAAATAATTCAGATTTTCTGTTTCTTACTCCTCTTTGGGTCCATATTTTATGACCGTCTATGAGCAACAAGCCTTCTGCGTTGGCAGCTGTGCCTCATGACACTGAATCACTTACCCAGGATTTCTGGGTTGCGGATGACTGAGCCAATCTGTCGGAGGGCTTGCTGGCCGGCCTTCTGCACCTTCACGTGGGAGTCAGTCAGCACCTCCGTCAGCTTGGGCACAATGCTGGGCAGGCAGGAGGACAGCTGCTTGGGTGCGCAGTAAGCCATGGCACCCAATAACTCCACAGAACCTGCAGGAACGAGAGGGGTGAGTCACGGGATTGGAGAAGTCATTTGACTGATACTGATTATTACCCATTTATCAACTCTTCAGTGCTGTTAGAACAGCTGAAAACCACATATGTAACTACTATTCTGTAATATTTCTTAACATTTTTAACAATAATCAGGTGTGCTAAAAAACTAGAGATCATTCTAAATACATCACTATATTCTAGACCTGCCATGAAACCCTGTGATTGAAGATGCTCTTTACCTGCTTTTGTCCTCCAAGACTCCTCCTCCAGGGCCACCAGCAGGGAGGGCAGGACCAGCTTCACCCCATGGGCACTCAGGTTCCTCATCACAGCCTTGGCACAGTCATCTGCAGCCTGGGAGGACAAGCAGGCAGGGTGGTAAAAATGTCCCTTTAAAGGCACTTGAGGAAAAGTGTCCAACAACTGATGGGAAAATATTTAGACAATGACATGACCTGCCTGCTCACCTCTCGAACATACTGGTTTCCGTCTCCAAAACAGAGCAGGAGGTGTGGCAGTACATGAACCACGTAGGGCTCAAACAGTTTTCCCAACATGTTACAAAGCATCTCAAAGGCAAATAGCGCCCCTGCAAGAGACCAAAAATAAACCGGATACTTGAGCTGTGCTAATAAAGGTGACATCTGGAGAGTGAATCAAAACCAGACAGTTCAATGACTCGTGAATCCTTGCTGACCTTCCCTGCGTCTGAAGTTTTTCTTATCCTGGATTGCCTCAGTAAGTGTGGTCATGATGTCCTGCTGTTTAAGCGCTAGGATCCCGAGTCCTTTGACCAGTCCAGCCAGCCCGTACGCTGCACCCTTCCTCTCTGCGTATTTGTCGCTCTCGAGCAGCAGCTGAAGCAGATTTTTAACAATCCCTGCAGCATCCTCTTTGATGGCAGGGACCAAAGGAGGCAAACAGCTGGCAACAGACTCCTGGACCTGGTGAGGGATGACATACCACACAAGATGACGTTGTGAAAAACTGAGCAGTACAGGTTGAGTGGGTAGCAAAGAAGCCAAATTAGCCCTTTACCTGCTGTGATGGTGTAGAGAGTGCAGTAATAAGTTTGGCCACAATGGGTTTGACTTTTGGGTCGTTTTTGTCCAAATGTTTGGCCAAGGAGCCCATGAGAATAACCACGCTCTGACGCACAGAGTCGTAGCTGGCATCCTGCGGGGCGTTCTTCAGGAACTCCTCAAACACTGGCAGCAGGGAGCTCACGTTATCCTGGCACATAAAGGCAGCACATGAGATGCTGTGGGATACAGAAATGATAGCTGTCTGAAAACAAACTCTTAAAAAAAAACAGAACCGAGCGTTACCTTGCCGTGTGTGTTGAGCGCTGAGAGGGCGGCGTCCAGCATGCAGCGCCGGACGTCAGTGTGGCGATCGTTCAGAGCATCGGGAACGAAGAAAAGGAAGAGAGGGGTGACCTGAGATTCATCCAGGTACTGAGAAAGCTTGTTCAGAGCCAGAGCAATGCCACACCTGGGAATAAAAAACATAATCAGCGCACAAGAACAACACTGGATTCAGCCACAGTCTTAAGAAACACTTCTTAAGTCGTAGTCCTGATGTTTTTGCATCGTTTACGGTTGGGTAATAGACAACTGTGTGGCACACAGAGCTTTTGTTCCTTTTTTTTTTTTTACCCCCCTTAAATTCCATCAGACCCAGACTTCATTACCTGGCCTCCCATTGGTCAGGTGGAGCTTCAGAGATGACTCTGCCCAGAGCATCCAGCACAGGCGGTGGTCTCTTTAGAAGAAAAAAAGAGAAGAAAGAAACAATCAAAACAAACAAACAAACAAAAAAAAAACAACTTCTTTTGTTACTGAGGGTAAAATTCTTACGGCAATATAAATCTATGTAAAATTGGTGGGTGGGACATGTTCTTACATAAAGTTTTTGATGGTAGAGCTCAGTGAGCTGGCCGAGCACCGTGGCAGACTGGTCTCTGTACTGGGACACGGCACTCGACAGAGCGTCAGCTGCTGCAGAGCGGATGGCTTCCTCATGGTGGGTGACGTCCCCGATCAGCAGTGAGCAGATCTCAGGGACCAACTCCAGACCCAGAGACTCCCAGAGCCTGAGCAGGAGGAACAAACGGGGGAACTGGTTCAACTGGCGAATTTACAACACCGTTTCCCCTTCTCCTTCACAGCACAAATCATACAATTACATGATGTTTTGACTCACATATAAAAACCAGAATGGTTAAAATGTAAATGATCAAACAATGTTATGGCAGAATGATGTCAATGTGAGAATGAATAAAACATGAAAGAACAAGCAGGCTGCCGACCTGGAAAAGATTTAATGAAAGTCAAGAAACATTTTCAGTCAGTGACCGTTTGCAGGAAGTGAGCATCACCAAAAGTTAACAGCCTGTAATACATACTTTTCAGCTAGGGCTTGACCTTCCTCCTCAACATCGAATCTGGCAACCCAAAGCCTGCGCAGCAAACTCATCCCGCTGGCGTCGGTGCAGTCTGTGGGCAGAGCGAACTCCATCTCCAACAGCCCCTGAAAACAAACAGGACGAACCGTTAAGCGACGTTAATCAAATGTTGAAACTTAAAATGTTGATTTTCTTGAAAAACGTGTGTTTGTTTCACATTTTATTTTGACTGGAAAATATCTGGCAGAAGATCTTACCACCAGGTTAATTACAAGAGTGGGTATAAAAAGAGCAACCCAGAGAGGCCAAGGCTTTCAGGAATACAGTTGAAAAATTAAATTAACGGAACAAAGTTCATAATTTTATTACAAGATTAAGTTAATTCACAGCAATCTGTGGCAGTCAGGGACAAGGGCTCTGAACCGTTATGTAGTGGAAATCATTGCACGGGCTCGGGAACACTTCTGAAAACCACTGCCAGTGAAATGCAAGACAGAAAGTCCAGGTATGAAGCTGGATCCGTCCCCTATTTAGTGCTGTAGGCAGATGTACCAGATCTTTTTTTGTTTTAAACGGGCGGCTGGCTTAAAATTCAAATCATCTTTTTCTGTTAACACTTTACACTGTGGTGGTGCTGGAACTGGAAATGGGGTTGTCCACACTGACAGCATAATTTGTATAAAGGTTGCTGCCGAGTATGTTTAAAGCAGTCCTTCCATCAACATCTAAAAAAAATGTTTTCTATGTTCCATAAACTCTGTAGAGCAGGGGTGGGGGAACTCCGGGCCTCAAGGGCCGGTGTCCTGCAGGTCTTAGATGTGTTCTCGATCCAACACAGCTGATTTAAATGGCTAAATGACCTCCTCAACATGTCTTGAAGTTCTCCAGAGGCCTGGTAATGAACTAATCATTTGATTCAGGTGTGTTGACCCAGAGTGAGATCTAAAACCTGCAAGACACCGGCCCTTGAGGCCTGGAGTTCCCCCACCCCTGCTGTAGAGAAACCGCACCACCACCAAGTGCAGTGACCTTCCCTGTTTAGACTACAGCTGTTTCTGGTTCTGTGGGTAGGGCCAACCTTCAGCAAATATCAAAATTAAGTGATCCCAGGCTCACCCTGAGGGCAGCGTCACGGACTGAGAAGCAGGGTGAAAGCAGGGCATTGAGCAGGACATCGATCTCTGGCTGCTCTGCTACAGTGCAGCCCTCTTCTCCTCCAGCACTGGCACACAGAGCCGTCAGGCACTGAGATGCCAACACCTGAAACACAAAGCGTGCAAAGCGTCACATTGTGGAGCTACGCAATAATTCTGGAGCAGAGTAAAAAAAAAAAAAAAAGGACCTAAAAGGTAGCATTCAAAATGACTTGATGTCGCACTGAAGCATTAGAAAGGGTTCAAATGTTTGGATACACAAACTCTCAACTATGACATTTACCTGGAGCCTCGGTGCTGCGGTGGAAATAACTCTGGTCAGTAGCAACAACATGCTGACACGTGGAAGCAGCTCTGGGCCGTTCTATGACAGGAAAACAACATATAAAGAAACGATACTATGCAGTATTTGGAAATGTACTCTGTATTGTGCAAGTCTAGAGCCACCCTTCATTTATTTACATTCCAAAGAGCCAGACTTTGTGATTTTTAAAGTGCTCTGGGGCAATAATTCTCCAGGCTTTCTGAAGGCCTTTCTTTGGACACTGGCTGTTTTTTCACTTAGTTTCAGTCCAGTGCTTGTAGCTGAGCATTTCTGAAGGAAGGTCAAGGGTAAATTTTGTTAAGTTACTTAATCTATGGATCATTCAAACAACAAAGGCCCCAACTCAAAGAACGAACCTGTGTTGTGTATACACAGAGAAAATAACCCATTTTAAACTGTATCTTTAGAAACTTTGTTATATCTAAAGAAATGAGGGTGCCTAAAGATTTTTGCACGGCACTGTATGTTAAGACAAATATTTACATATAACAAGTTTCACAGAAACATAAAATAAGCAGATCCAAGTTGAGAAAAAAAAAAGGGGGGGGGGAGGTGCTATGTAAAGCACAATTTAAAAAAGATTTCTCATAAACTTAGATTTATTGTGTTTTCTGTAGAATGCAGAGAACTTTTTCAACTGAAACATTTCAGCTTATCCTGAAATTGATGGTGGCAACACATGACAGGAAAAAAACAAAACAAACAAAATTAACCAAAAAAAGAAAAAGAAAAAAAAAAGTCAGTGGTGCCAAAAAAAAAATTCAGCTAGAAGAACATCTGACAACTAATCAAGTTAACTTGAAACAGGTCAGTAACACGACTGAGTACGAAATCAAAAATCAATACTGGATACCGCATGATCTTTGGGCCCTCAGGCTGCACTGAAACCAGACACGATTCTGTCGTGACTCAGGAACACTTCAGAAACCGTTATCTGTGAACACAGTTCACTGTGCCATTCACAAAAGCAGGTTACGGCTCGGTCATGTAAAGAAACTATATGTGAACCTGATCTAGAAATGCTGGCGTCTTCTCTGGGCCTAAACTCATTTAACATGGACTGAGGCAAAGTGGAAAACTGTTCTGGGGTCAGATGACTCAAAATGTGAAATTCTCTTTGGAAAACAGGGATGATGCGTCCTCTCAGTTAAAGAGGAGAGAGATCATCTGGCTAGCCATCAACCTTTAGTTCAAAAGCCTACATCCTGATTGTAGAGGGGTGCATCAGTGTTTATAGAAATGTCAGACTGTACATCTGGAACCAGGCACCATCAATGCTGAAAGGCTTATCCAGATTTTGGAGCATCGTGTGCTCCCATCCAGACAAGGTCTTTTTCAGGGAAGGCCAACAAAACGCTGCTAAATCTCATCCTGCATCTATTACAACAGCATGACTTCATAGTAGAAGAGTCCACGCGCTGAACTGACCTGCCTGCAGTTCAGACCCTTCATCAACTGAAAACATTTCAGTGCGTCACAAAATACGAAATACCACAAAGAAGAACAGGGACTGTTAAGTAGCTAGAATCCTTTATCAGGCAAGAGTGAGACAACATTCCTCTCCCAAAAGTCCAGCGCCTGGTTTCCTCAGTTCCCAGATGTTTACAGACTGTTGTTAAAAGAAGAGGGAATTCTACACAGTGGTAAACATGACCCTGTGCCGACTTTCATGACACGTTTTGCTGCCATAAAATCCAAAATGAGCCAATATTTTCCTTGAAATTGAATATTTTATCCTCTTAGAAGTTTGATATTTTTTCTATGGTCTATATGAATAAAATACGGGTTTCATGGGTTTTCTCTTTATATTTACACTTCACACAGACTCCCAACTCGTTTGGAACTGGGACCGTATACTCTGCGCAGATAACGGCCACCGCACAGAAAATGCAATAAAGCTATTTGTCTGTACCTCATCTATGGCAACGTCATCACTGTTGGTGTCAGCCCGAAGCTGCGAGTGTTCGTTGATGACCTGCAGTGCTCTCATCATGGTGTTCTCCATCTCCTCAGTGCTGCCTGAAGACTCCCTGAGTGTAGCGTTGAGGAGAGGGAAGCAGAAGGAAAAGGCAGGAGCAGACAGAGGAGCCGCATCTGAGGAAAAACGAAAATATGAAACACATTAGAAGAGAAGGAAGAGAAGGTCACCCCTCTCCTGAACGATGCATGCTGGACGCCGCCCTCTCAGTGCTCGACACACACGGCAAGGTAACACTCAGTTCTAAATTTTTAGAGCTTGTTTTCAGACAGCTATCATTTCTGTCTTTCTCAGCATCTCATGTGCCTTCTTTATGTGCCAGGATAATTATTTTTAGTGCATTATTATTTAAAATTATTTACACCTGTATGCTGTTAAAGTAATTTATACTTAATAGCCTTGTTCATTACAAGGCCTGAATATATTTTTGGGTCATTAATGTCTGTTGATAGTCAAGAGTGCTGACCAAACCTAAACGAACGTCAGCGTTTTGAAGAAGGCTTAAAATTACCGTTGAACGGCACAAACTCATCAGGAAAGTATTTACAGAGATCAGCTCATCGTAGACTTTTTAAAGACTGGGATTTTTTTTTTTTTTTTTTTTTTTTAACTAGAGCAGGCGCCCTCTGCTGGACATTAGAAAGAATTCATGTTTTCAGACCATAAGGTGTGCCCATCTTTTATATACTTTTTAGATTTTACATCTGTGCCTTCTGCACAGGGAAATGTCTATTATCAACCTGTCTCCTATATTTGAGTTTTCATCTGAAATATTTTCATATTTTGGGAAACAAAATATGAAACTGAAACTAGCTTAATATTCATCACATTAAGCAGTTACACTCTGGTCACAGTGAGTAGCTTTTCTTCTTCTTCAGTTTTAATTTGTGTTCTTTGGATTTTATTCTCATCTTTTAATGTTTTTACTCATTAGTGTAGTATTGTTTAAAGCCTTTCTATTGACTCATAGAAGATCTGTCTGTTCATTTTGTGAATCGGATGTACTCACCGGCAGTCTTGCCCTCTCTCTGTGGGACAGTGTGGTTGTGCAGCAGCATCACGGTGCGGTGAGCAGCTGTAGCCAGGTCCTCTTGTTCCCAGGCCATATCCAGATCACACTCGGGCTTCAGTAACCGTAAAGTCACATGACCCACAAGGACAGCTGGATGGTGAAAAAAAAAAAAAAAAACCCAAAGTGATTTTAAACTGAGATGCCAGAAATGGTGTTTTAAAACTACACCAAGACAGACTTTGTACCCAGATGTTGAAGGCTCTTGGGCATGAGGCACACTCCAATATCCAAGAAGACCTGCTGGATGCTTGGAGCAGCCAGGGGGGAATGCAGCAGGGGCATTAGGACCTGGAGAACAGCAGGGAGCTCCCTGGTGATCTGAGCAGGTCTCGCTATCAGAGTGGCTTCCAGAAGACCCACCACACTCTGCAGCTCTCCATCAAGCTGGAAACAGCAAAAGGAGAATTTTAAAATGCCACACCGTGGGGCAATCTGTTTTAATGACCCGATTTAGTAGACAGACTTTAGAGCTCCTTACCTCTTGAAGTCTTTTGCGAGTAGCAGACTCTTTTTCCAGCTGGATTTGCATCATTTCCTTCTGTTTGGTAGTTAGCTGGATCTCCTCTTTGATGCCTTTCTTCTTCTTGAGCTCCTGTCACATCAAAAAGGAAATTAACACATTCAAATAGTTTCTAACATTAAGATCCTTAAAAAACAAAAAAAACAAACAAACCAATAATCAATCTACCTCCTGTAACTCCAGTTCAATGATCTGTTCCTTGTATGAGTACGCCTTGTTCTCTCGCTTCATGTTTACTTTCTTAGTGTTTTCCTTCTGGGCACTGCAGCAGGTTAACAGAGGGGAGACAGGAGTGAATAAATGTCCCACAGACGGAGCTCTGAGTTCAGCTGCAGGTGGGTGAAACTGTGCATTTACCTCTGGATAATGCTCTTGTCATACAGTTCTCCCTCGGGTGTCAACATGATGGCGTACTCCTCCCTGGTGACCTGAAGCAGTGCGGGTTTGGAAAGCCCTTCAGTGATGTGACTGATCACCTGCGGCAACAGCTTGTTTGGGGAGAGGCCTGAAAGGGAGCCCACTGCATTTCTGACCGCCTGAGGAGAAAGGAAAAAATAAATACATAAATAAAATCACTAAGTAATCCAAGACCTTATTCATCACTTAAGATACAACCAGAAAGTCTGCAAGTGTACGAGTTTAGTGAGAAAAAGTGTTCTTTAATTTAAGATGAAATTAAAAAAAGAAATTCTCCTTTTTAGCTGAAGACCAAATGTAAAGAAGTGCATGTTTACGCGGAGTGTTATCATCATTTGAACACACCTCCTTTCCTGGATCTAGATGCTACATTAAGCTGTTTTATTCTGGTTTTTCACCATTTTCTACATGAATCTGTATAAACAAATGTAGAAATACAAGAAATGAAGCTGTACGATTGTCAAACCTGGTTGTCGGCATTGACTTTGAGCAGCTGTGGAAGAATAGCCTCCAGGTTCTTTTCTATAAACTCTTCAGCTTTTAAGTTCATGGAGGAAAGGAGAACAGGCCAGAGGCCACGGCGAGCTTCCACTGAAAAAGATAAATGTGGAGTGAGACGTTTCAGATGCTGTTACCAACACCAGGGCACCATAGTAACAAACCCCGGGGTTATCAAACAGTGAATACCACGTACCTATAGATGGATGATGAGAAACTATCAGGGTCTCCATAGCCAAACTCTCTGCTTCAGCAGGATCGCCCCACTGGCTGGCAGAGGAGCAAACAACACACAGTGCGTCCAACAGGACACGAGGGGACACATAGCTGCGACCCAGCTCAGTCAGCTCTCCGGACTCTGACACCACGATGTCCTGGGGTAAGACCTGAAAGTTTACAGTATTGTCAGTAAGAAAAAATTAAGTGAATAGAAAGAGTTAGCATCTAGCCCTGCAGTGGCTGGAAAAGACAAGTCATTCTGTACTTTGTGTTTGTTGATGACCACCCGCAGTTCCCCAAGAAGGCCATGAGCAAGACTGGATCCGCCCAAAGAGGAGAGAAGCTTCCTGATCGTCTGCTGTGCTCTCTTCCTTACCCGCCAGCTTCGAGACAACAGAGCCGCAACTGTGGCCTGATGATACATCCTACAGAGCACACAAGGGGGCAATGTCAAGTAAGATGGGATAAAAGGAAGGCAGACTGCATGCTTACTGCATTAAAACAACACTAGGTGGCTTTTAATTTGAAATGTCTCAGACTCCATCCCACAGCAAACAGAGTACACAGCAAGTCTGGGTTTTGTCCCGTTTACGTCACCAGCTTTTTTGGAATTGGGGTTGTCTCTATATAACAACCAAACACTGGCATGGGCCAATACTGCCTTCCAGACTTTTCCAATCTGTATCAGCCATAAAGAACACATATTAGAGAGGCTCCAAGTTTACCTTGAGCCCCACTGATCAGTGATACAGAGTGTATTAACCTATTCAGCTGCTTTGTGGAAATAGCAAAAAGGGCACACGACGGGTGAGGACAGTGTTTTTATATACAAGTGTTTCTGGTGTGAATGAACACTCCGAGGTTAGACTCACTGTGTTTTGCTGGTGTTCAGTCTGTGGGCATGATCCAAAAACAGCCGTTCACAGAGCTGCAGCACTGTGAGCAGAGCTACAGAGTGCAGAACAGAAATGAGACATTTTTAAACCACTCATAAGCAATTTAAAACTATATAACAGCATTTTTAAAATGCTCTTACTTTCTTCACTGCCTTGGGAGAGGAACTTCTCTGTAGTGAATAATGGCTTCTTCTCGTCCAAGATCAGGTTCCAAAAGCTGGTGAATTTGGTCTCTGCAGGGACAAAAACAGCCTCTGTCACGTCATATTCTTGAGTTCTCTTAGAGGCTCCATAAGTGACAAAAAGCAGCAGCTGGAACAAAAGCCTCACCCGTTTGTGTCTCCAGCAGAGCCAATCGACTCAAGAGAACAGACGCTGCCACGCCTTCTGCAAGCAGAGCATGCTGGGAGTTCTGTGCTGCAGCTTTCTCAACTGTCTGGAGCAGCAACGGTATGAGGTCTGAGGCTTGGGCCAGAGTGTCACCTGGACAGCAGACAAATAAAGGTTTGACTTCCTTTAAGCCAGCTGCACACGTACAATGTATCATAATGTCTCCTTGTGTCTCACTGACCTTTGAAGGTCCCCAGCATGGCTTGAAGGTAGGCATGCCGAACCAGAGAGGTGGAGGTCTTCAGGGTGAACGCCTTCTTGAACCAATCCAGCAGAGCGACGGGAACTTCCACCGTGAGGCGGTTGCTCCACTGGGAAAGCACAGACACTGCGTGCACCAAGGTGCCCTCGTGGACTAAACAAAAGAAGGAAAAGTCAGAATTAGAGTGCAACAAGTTGCAGAGTGGCCTTGGATTTTGAGCTCACAGAGACGCAGCACTATAAAAGGAATGTGAGGAAGACGAGCGTTACCTTCCTGCTGTAAATAGGGGATGAACATCACAGTGACTGCAGAGCTCAGAGTCTGGTTGGAGGCTCCTGACACGATATGATGGCTGCAGCTGGCAATCCCTACAACATTTAGAGCAAATGCTTGCCATTCTTTTCTCATGTTTAACAGCCAGGCTCATAAATACAAAGTGTTTGAAAGGCTGCGTACCTGACAACACACTCATCTTTTGGGCAACAACTGTGAGCTTTCCTTCAGAACCTGCAACCAAAACAATGCTGCTTCAGCTCAACAAACCCAAACCAACGTCCCTCATTATTTGGGAAATAGTCAGTTCACCTCCGAGGATTTTGAAGAGATGTGTGACGATATCTTGCACAGCTGTGGGGTCGCTGCACTGCTGGGCCAAGTTCTGCACGGCCTGGACTGCTCCCTCCATCAGCTGGGCATTATTAGCTTTCAGCTGACCTGCAACACAAAGCACAACGATACCTAAAGCATAGAATCGCACGGTCTGAGTGTGTGCTTTAAAATCCTGTTGCTCAAGAAATAAAGAGCACCAGCTGAAGCCTTACTTGCGAGTGCCTTTCCGATATCCATGGCATACTGACTGAGGTCGAGCGTTACAGCAGACAGCAGACAGGAAACGGCTGCAACGACATCAAAGAGGTTTTTTCCCCCCCCCATTTGCTGCATGAGCCTCAGACAGGTGAGGATTAAACACTATGACCAAAAGCTAAAGGCAGCTCACTCTGCATGGCGTTCTCCGGGCTGCGGAGCATCGTCTTCTGCAGGGTAGGGAGCAGCGTCTCCTTAAACTCAGGGTGGGACACGTGACGCAGTAATGAGGCGCTTTTGTCCAGAATGTGCTGCTGTGGTTTCGTCTTGCTCATGAGGACCGATTTCACGTACAGGTCCAGCAGCGCGCTCTGAAAGCGGGAGGCAAATAACATCAGGGCACAAAGAGATATCAGAAAGAACCGTTAAAAACGGAAGCTAAATAAATAAAAACTCACCTTGTGTTTCTCTATGGTAGCGTTGTCCTTTTGAGCAGAGCAGAAGTCGAAACACACCCCCAGCAAAGCCAGCGTTGTAGGGCTCTGCTCCAGAGTCAGCAGGGTGCTGATGTACTGATCGACCATCCCGGGGTTCTGGTAAAGAGAAAACCCTGAGTGAATCATCAGACTGCTAAACCTAAAGCTAAAAGCAGTTGAAGTTAATGCTTTCCTTCCCTTTCTTCAAATGAAAGCTGTCTTTCTAAACAACACACGCTGAAAGGTTTCTGCAGCCAGTTCTATACTCGACCATGACATGTTGCTGTCACTGGAGCTGTTCACTACTCGCTTACACCTCAGAATATTTATAACAATGTCATGTTCTGTGGTGACTAAACATAAAAATGTGCAACCAAAAGCTCGAACAAAAAGAAAATGAAGTGACTTATTTTTTTATTAACAAATTTTCTTTGTTTCAATGGAAAAAAAAAAAACCAAACTGGGAAATAACAAAAAGAAAGAAAAACTATATAAGTATACGCTTCACTATCATCAGAATCAGCTTCACTGTTAGCAAAAGTGTTATTTTAAACATCTGCATGAGCCCAGAATTTCACAGTTGGCCCATCTCGATCATTGAACTATAGTTACTTTGTTGAAATTTGACATTTAATGCAACCAGTGAGACAGTTCACATATCATTTTGAATATGGAGTAAGAAATGACCAGCTTTCTATAACAGTGTTAAATACATGTAGCTACATCATATGAAAACACTTCAGCAGTACATAGGCAGACACAGTCATCTGGAATATGACATTCAAATTGGCCATTTTTATGTGTTTGTAAAGTCTGGATTTTTAATCGTAATTTATTACCTTCACTGTAACCTCACTGTGTGTGTGTGTGTGTGTGTGTGTGTGTGTGTGTGTGTGTGTGTGTGTGTGTGCGCGCGCACGCCAAGTAATGTTGAAATGATCCGACGTAAGCAAAGGACAATTTATGTTTCTGTATGCTGAGCTAACGAAATCAGCTTTGTGTGCATAATTAAAGCCATAACAACCTGTTTATTAAGTGCTCTCTGTGACGGCTGACATGAATCAAGTGCTTGTAAGTTTAATATACTGCACCTTTAAGTGAAGTGAATGAAAGTAAGATGTGAAAAAAGCAGGTCAGATCCAAGAATGTGTTCTAACTCACTCCCTCCCACAGGTGACTAAGATTCTTGAGGCTCGACTTCTTAGCGGTGGCCTTGCCTCCACCCACAACCTCAGCCACAAGAAGACTCTGAACCTCCACCTGAAAGAGAGGCCAAAACACCCAGGGGTGAGACCAACATCCAAGTAAAACCTGTGCACCATTACAGGAAGCAGATTTAGTGTGCAACTCTGAGTTTGTTAACCTTGAGATTTGGTTTTCTGTTCTAGAAAGAGCGTTAACGGACTCTGTGGACTAAGCCTGTTCGCATGCAGGTTTTCTTCCTCCCCTCCTGGTGCACCTGAACCAGCTGACCGACACTCAGATTCATGAAGTTTAAAAGCGCACATCGGCGCGAATTCATCTGCAGACCTTCACATTTTTACAAACACTGACGTCCCAGGTAGATGCAAGTTTGCTTGATTTTTGTATTAAAACGAGTGCTTTCTAAAAGGACGGAGACTGTATTGCAGATTTATCATCAGCTCTGAATAAAATTTAGTCTCCATGTTTCTGACTCTGTGGACAATAATGCAGCTATTCCTGTCAGCTGTCCCTGCACTGCAAACATTTATTGTATCTTATTGCAGCATTCACTGTTTACATAAAACTTCTCTGTATGTAAAGCTTTAAACAGTCATTTGTTGTATTGTCATCACTCCGGTGGAAAAATGTCCGTCACAGCTGGATCTTGGAGATGTGATCATTTCAATGAAGATGAGGCTGAAATGAGTTTAAGACTCTTAAAAACTGAACAAAAAGTGGACATTTTAAATGCAGCTGCAGACAGCCGGACGTTTAAAAAACTCAAATTGTTGAAATTTGTTCACAGATTGAGATTCAGCCACTAAATGGCTTCAAAGAACATTTTGAAGGGTTTTGAAAGAGCCTGAAATTTAGAGTCTCAACCATGACATATTTTTGAATGAAGAGCACCTAAATCAGTCCCAGTGGGTCAACCCAGAACCAGGACGGGTAAAAGACTCTGTAACAGATCAGCAAACCGTGTCCACGTCAGAGTCCACTTGGACTGCAGGACGGATCCAAAATGGATTCAATCCGGATCAGGCCAAGAGTCAGTTCCGCTTCAGTCATTTCCCACCTCATCCCATCCAGATCCATTTTAGATCTGTTTATAGCGCTTTAACGCACGATCTGTATTTTTTATTTTAAATGAATCATCCTCTCAAAACTGTACTGAAGTATCTATAAAAGCTGAGACATTTGTTCTAACATTACAATGTTTGCTTTTACTAATAAAACTGATTCTGTCATCTAAGTTTGCTCCTGTCAGGTGAGAGCACAGTAATTTGCTTTATTAATATTAAATGTCAAACTAGGATTCCATCTTGACCTCATAAAAAGTTCAAGTTGGGTAAATGACGGCCACAGACATTATAAATTTTATACAGTCTGTGATGATGACAGAGGCCATCATGGTGGAAGCTGATTAAAACTCTTTTCCTCCTCCAATTTTTTTTAAGATAAACATCAGTCCACACTGATGTGTTCCTCTGCTCTTTAGCCTCTACTTTTATATTTACCCGTTGCCATGGTGAATTGTGGTATTGGAGCTTTCTTTACTTAATTTTGCAGTTAACTCGGAGTGAAAAGTCTCAGAACTGAACTTACTCTGATCAGCTGTTTTAGAAAGAGAAACTAAGAGTTGCTGATGTTAGAGTTTATTTTTAAACTCTGAGTTTGTTGACCATGCTTCCTGGAATATGATCCTGGTCTCATGCAGGCAAATCCTGTTGATAAAATGTGCTAATTCTATTATTCTATTCCAAAATAATGACCCCACAAGTGACAAACATCCTTTCTCTAAATAATGCTATTTTTCGCAAAAAGAAAAGAAAAAGCGCTTTCACTGACCATTTTCTTCCAGGTCGGCCCTTCTCTTTTCTCTGGGGCAGAGAACACGCTGGACACTAAAAGGCAGGTCCAAGACAGGCCAATGAAGGCAGCGGAGCCTGTGCCTTTACTGTAAATACAATGAAGGAAACAACCAGAACAATACGTAAACAGAAAAATGACAGAAGACACACACAGTTTCTTTTTAATCCAACTGCAGTGTATCCAGAAAGATTTAAGAACATTTCAAGTTTTCCACATTTGAATGGAGATGTGAGAACCTTGGAAAAAACCAACAGCACTCCAGCCAGTAAGTTTTTAATGGTAATGTTGCAGGAAGCTGGAGCCTATCCCAATTGTTGTAGGGCAAGAGGTATCATACGTCCGGAAGAGGTTGTTAATTCGGGACAGAGACAACTACAAATACCCACAGCCAATTTAGAATCCCAACTTAACCAAACGTGTCTCTTTGGACTGTGCGAGGAAGCCAGAGGACCCAAAGAGAACCCACACAGAAGACCCCTAAGCCAGTAAGCACACTGGAACCCACAACCTTCTTGCTGTGAGGCGACAGTAGTTTCCAGATGGAAAGAGACCCTACAGTATACCTACAGTCAAACATGGTCATGGCAGCAACACGTTGCAGGGCTGCTGTTCTGTGACAGGGTCACACAGATGGAAGGATGGATCCAGAAAAATACAGTGAAAACTTTTTCCCGGAGTGCCCCAGATCTCATGTTTCAGAAACTCAAGAATATGAAAGGAAAGCAGTGTCTTCAGGAAAACTCTGGACTGCTGCCCTGCTGTGAACTGATGCCCCTCTCCAAGTTAAAAAAAAAAAAAAATCCCAAGCTTTTATGATTACTCCCAAGGCAACTTGAGGGTGTCATTGCTGCTAATGCACTTCACTCAAGCACCAAGTGAAGGACCCAAATATTCAGTTTTTACTTTAAATACACTTACAAAACACTCTCAAACCCTCTTGCCATGTCAAGAGTATTGTGGAGTAGTGTGTGCAACGTGAAAGCGACTGAACACTTTTTACTATGCCATAAAACAATGCACCCACATTATTTTAATTAAAGCCGCTACACTAAGTTATATAAATCTTGTTTACTGTGCCGGGCAAACACAGATGTTTATGACTCTTCTCTTCTGTAGGTCTGTAAAGGCAGGAATTTATTACAAGTGAACATCTGCAAAGTTTAAAGCTAACTAGTCGCACCATTACCTGGGCTCTCCAGTTTTGCTGATGACTCCACTGTTGAGCAGGCAGTGGAGCAGGCTGGTTACCAGGATGTCAGGCTGACTTTCAGCCAGCTGGCCAATAACGGAGAGCAGCTCTCTGCGTGATGCAGCATCCCTGAGGAGCGCACAGAGGATACAAAGGGTTTAAACCCCTGACAACAACTGAGCCTAAAGATACACCTTCACTTTTACAGACGACATAAGAAACCCACCGATATCTGTGTGGAGTGAGGCAGAAGAGCTTGCATAGTCCTTTAATGGCGGGCTCTGGTAACTCTAAAACAAAAGCATTTCACAGCCTGTTATTGTCTGCTGAAGAACTAACAGTGGAGAGATTCAAAAAAGGCATAAGGTCTCACCTTTGCCCTTTATACACCGTTTCAGGTCTCCGAATATCTCCTTGCGCTCCTTCACGCTGGCTGTATTCACTTTCACAGCAAATTTCTTCAGCGTGTCTGAAACCTGAAGCAACATTCACAATGAGACAGGAAAACATGACAGCAGTCTTGTGTAAGAGCTAAAAATGTGCAGCTTGTGGTCATGTGAGGCAGAGGAGGAGGGTTCAGTAACACATCAGAGAATGGGCTTCATAAGAATACTTGGGCGTGTGGTTTTGTATTGGATGGTGTTTTAAATGACTGCTGAACTCATGTGTCAGCTCAGCTCTGTTAAAATGTTTGTCCATCATACTTGGACGTTCATGTCAGAGTGGTACGAACTGGTTCGGAGACGGTAAAAACAGAAGTTTGAGGCGGTCCTCTGCTCTCGTCAGCTGCAGCAGCTCAGCCTCATCCAGTCACACATGATGCGAGGTAGCAAAAAGCTAACGGCTTGCTAGTTAGCTGCTGTAGAGGGCCGCTCGATTTCCGTGGCGAACACCGAAACACGTCGAGATGTTTAAAAAAATGGACCCCCAAGACGCCACCATTTTCGTTTCCGCCACATCTGAAAGCCATTGTAAAGGGAGGTAATAAAATCCTGCCACACAAACCTGCGTGTCCGCCGCCATCTTGCCGGTCTTGATGCAGGAAGGACTTGTTAGCGCCACTTCCGGGTCACGGCGGCTACGTATGCTTTTGCTGCATTCTTGAGAACTGGGAAAGTTCAAGTTCCAATCTCGTAACATGAAAAATCATTAAAAAAGAAAAAAAAAAAAGGCCCACATCGTTCATCTGTAACACCTAATTTTCCTAGTGTGAGAATTGAGGATTGCAATTTTTGGACAGTAAATGTAATAGAAAAAAAAATGTTTGCCGGCAATGTCTTTTGTATACTTGAAGACAGTTGAAGAAAAAGGAGAGAAAAAATAAATTGAAAAACGAAAAAGTCAACAAACAGGTTCACCAGACTGTCAGACGTGGTTAATACTGTTCAAAACACAAACCCAATTCCTTTCCTAACCCTGACCAAGTATTTTTTGGCCGAAAACTGACCAAACTGTGACTGGAAGTGAAAATGTTATAAAAACAGAAAACCACTAAAATATCATATCAGTTTTCACCGCTTTTCATTTCATTTAGCATTTCAACAACAAAACCAAGTACTAGGCGATTGCTACAGAAGCTCCAGGAAAACATCCAATGGGCAAGAATGGAGTTTAAGCCAAGTAAATCTCGTAGCATCTCCATCATAAAAGGAAAACTGACAGCCGAGCAGTTCTATATCAGTGGAGAACCAATCCCAACAGTCTTAGAGAAGTCCATCAAGAGCCTGGGGCGGTGGTTTAATGCAGACCGCAATGACACCTGGCAACTTGAACAACTACGGCATAACATGGCTAATGACCTCAGGCGGATTAACAACACCGCACTCCCAGGGAAACTGAAGCTCTGGTGCTTCCAGTTTGGGTTGTTACCTAGACTACTGTGGCCGTTGACGATGTACGAGGTCTCGCTTAATCATGCCAGTCAACTGGAGAGGCTAGTGAGCTCCTACGTGAGGAAGTGGCTTGGACTTCCAAACTGCCTCAGCAGCGTTGGACTCTACAGCGACAGGATACTGTCATTGCCTATCCCTAGCCTGGTAGAGGAGTTTAAATGTGCAAAAGTGAGGCTGGAGATGTCACTCACGGACTCCTGGGACCCCATAGTGAGAGGCGCTGCTCCAACCCTAGCAACGGGGAGGAAGTGGACCCCAGCCACAGCTGTGCTACAGGCCAAATCTGCTCTTCTCCATTGTG
>VVHJ01049222.1:0-14608 GCA_015107715.1 Tylochromis polylepis | reverse complement strand
AAATGGTGGTCACACCAGATACTGACCGGTTCTGAGTCCCCAGACCCCCAATAAAGCAAAAAAACTGCACATTCCAGGGTGGCCTTTTATTGTGGGCAGTATAAGGTACACCTGTGCACTACTCATGATGTCAGATCAGCATCTTGATGTGGCACACCTGTGAGGTGGGATGGATTATCTCAGCAAAGCAGAAGTGCTCACTATCACACATTTAGACTGATTTGTGAACAATGTTTGAGAGAAATGGTAATATTGTGTATCTGGAATGAATTTTAGATCTTTAAGTCCATCTCATGGAAAATCGGAGCAGAAACAAAGGTGTTGCGTTTATATTTTTGTTGAGTATATATATGTTGAGCTGTACTGGCCGTGTTTCCAAATGTACCAATAGGATATTAGGAATATTTAGATTATTCATGTTCACTGTATTGTTAGGATACTGTTAAGCAGCTAAGCTAAGCGTTCTGTTGGTGGCTAGCATGGATCACTATTTTGCCAGAGTGTGTGTTACATCCTGGTCTAGGGGTACATAAAGTTTTAGGAGGAAAATGACCCCGCCCTGGTCCCCAAAAACCAAACCAAGTATCCAAAATACAAATCAAGGTGTTTATTTTACCGTGGGAAGCTCTCACTCCGGGGTGAATCCAGGTCCAAACAACAAACAAAACAAACTAAATCCCACAAGAATACTTACTAAACCGTGAGTGAAAAGAAACAAACAAAAAAACACGGTGCTAATCCCTAACTCCCTAACAGAAGAAACAGGAGAAAACGAGTAAGAAAATAATATGGCAGTTCAACCCTTCCGCTTCCTACTATTTACAATTATATACAGAACTATTTACAAAGCGAGTTACGAAGGCCAGCGGTCCTTGGAAACACATGCACAACAAACACAAAGTTTGGGGGCCAAGGTCGGGGCTGCTGCTGCTGTCAGTTGCGCGCCGCCGGATGACTGCTGGTGAGGGATTTTAAAACTGGTTCTCCATCCTGGGGACCAATCAGCAACCCTCGGCTCCGACCAGGAAGGACCTTCAGAAAGCTTAAAAGCACAGACACCCCCACTTCATCCACTCATTACCATCCGGCATGGCCAGCACTGTAACAGTGTGTATGAAACAGGCAGCATTGTGTGCATTTCACATTTGGTCTGTTTAAAGCGCATGTTTATTTTGTGTGAAGGGGCAAATGCCTATTAATATTTTTAGGTAAATGTTTTGTTTTATTTTTAGTACTTTTAAGTTTAATGATCTAAGTTTTGTTTATTGATTTATAAGCTATTTTTGTAAATTCTTACATTCTTACATTCTGTAAAAGAGGAAAAGCCAAAGTGTACTAGACACACTGTATACACTGAATATTCTGTACACATCTGTAAATAAAGGAAAGAAAATGGTCTTGAGATGTTGTCTTAGAACTAATAGAGAATGTACAGCGTTGTTAAGATGTTAATGTTAATACTTAATACCAAGCGATTGCTCAAAAGTGGTAGCTGATTGTTGGGGTTTTCTCTCTATTATCAGAGGGTCTGTACCTTACTGTAAAAGTGCCTTGAGGTGACTGTTGTAGTGATTTGCTGTTTGAATACATTTGTTATCTATAATGTACAGATGTAAGAAATTATTTTTACTGGAAACATTTTTTATTACAGTAATAAAGTATAATTTTCTATAGCACAGGCATGATTGAGTGTAGCTCCTTTTTGAAGGTTGTGTAACCGAGGTGGTAAGTTTGCATACATTCATCAACTGTAATAACATGATCAAATATTACTTAATAATAAATCACTTAATGACAAGTCATTTGGCACTTTGGCACAGAAGCTAGCTAGCATTAGCTGATAACTTAGCCCTGCTGTTTCTAAATTATGGTCACTTCTGGCTCTAACAACATGGCCTTGGACTTCTAATTCTGATTCTTTCAAAGAATTAGCATCAACTAGTTCAAAAGCTCAGAAAGATTCAGAAAAACACAAGAAATAGTAATAACACTGTTACGTGCAAACTGTCACGAGAGCAGGTGTGTGGATGACAGAGTACGGACCCTGAAATATTGAACTAAATTCAAAATCACAGCTTTATTGTGGGCAAAATGGTGAAAAAACAAAAGGTGAATACAAAACAAATCAGCTAACAGGAAAACTGACAGACAGAAACCACATATGCAGTGAGGGAGATGTAGACAGAATATACACAGGAGAGTGATTAATGGAAATGGACACACCTGGGAAAACAGGTGAATAAACTCATAACTAATGAGACGGGAAGAAAAACTGAAAATCACACACACAAGACAGGAGACTATCAAGATTAAATAGGAAGTAACACACACCCACATTCGGACTAAGATGTGAGCTGGAGTGGGGAGAAACAGACATGGAGGCATGACTAGTAGATAAGATAAGATGAGATAAACCTTTATTAGTCCCACAAGTGGGAAATTTGCTTGGTCACTCCAGAAAGTGGACAGTACAAAGTTAAGACCAGCAAAAATTAAGAAAAACAATACAATAGAATTAAATAGAATAAAATACTATGTCACAGCAGAAGTAGTAACGGGCAAAGTGAGGCTTTGTGAATCACTGACACATTAAGCATTTGTTAACATTTATTATATATTTTGACCAATCATAAATGTCAATTTTATGCACATGTTTAGATCATCCTTTGCTGACCAACCTCTAACCACATAGAAACTTTCCTGAACTTCACACTGCTGTGGATGCTGTAGATTTTATAAAACTGCCATGATGTTTAGAATAGAATAGTTTTCTTTCAAACATGTAAATATAACAAAAATAACAAGAGAAAAGAAAAAACTTAAAAATATGAAAATCCCTATGTCTACACAATGTTTATGCTCGAAAAGGAGTAAGATGAAGTTCACACTGCTTTGGTTGCTGTATATTTTATAACACTGGCATGATGTTTACTGTGAGTCTGGAGTTTAGGTTACAGGGAACCTGCATTACTCCTGTTGTTTTTGAGGTATTCACAGAAGAAGCATCAGTGGGAATGAAAAAGGAAAAGAAAAAAACATTTGTCATAAAAAACCATTAAGAAATACATCACCTGTAACTGTTTTTCTAGCTTTTTTTTAAAACAATATAAATATATTCTTTATGGTGTCGAAGTGCATAGAAAAGTAGTGACTGGATAGCCTATTTCGGTCTTCACAATCCACAGCAAAAATAATAATGAAAGAGCGCAATATTTTCTTTCACACATTCGTGTGTAATATATCGAAGCATAAGCATTAATTCAGTAATTAAAAGGACAAGTCCAAAAGACTCTGGATAATAAAAAATGTGAATCCTTTCCCATGGCTATGCCTAGAAGCAGCAGGTAAGGCATCTGTCGAAACTGCGGTACCAAAACCTCGTTTAGTCGCGGTCACGTGACCTGAGTGTTTTCGAGCAGTGTTTTGAAAAATCTGCGCTTCGGAAGCTTGACACAGTGTTGAAACGTCTGTTTCCCTAGGGAGTCAAAGAGGAAGAGTCACAGAAAGATGAACATGGGAAGAGGAAGGGAGAAAACATAGGGACAGCACTACAAACGTATTCACGCAGACTGAACACAGAGGCCAGACACACACACACAGGGCACATGACTGGGGAGACCAGAGGTAAACAGACGAATGGACACTGACTAGTCGGACTTCTAGTCTGAGCATTTAAGACACACAACTCGCTTCATTCATACACTTTTTTAAATGCTTTTCCTATGTAAGTGTTTTCTATTTAACATGCACATGCTTTCATATTCATGTAAGAGCAACTTGGGGTTAGTATCTTGCCCAAGGATATTTGGCATGCAGAACTGCCGCAGACAAGGATCAAACCAACAACCTTCTGATTAGTAGGTGACCTGGTCAACCTCCTGAGCCACAGCCACCCAAAAGACATAAACAGACTGAAGGGAAACAAACATAAACCAGAAATCAAGTACTTCAGCTGTAAATTTTAGGTCTGGTTTTACAGTTAACATTGACTGAACATCTTGAGTTTGTTAAAATGACTCAATGAATCCTCAGGAATTAGATTTTCTTTCTTGAATATGGCTAACATTTCTTTAGAAATTGTAAGTTCTGTCTCAGAGCTGTCACTGTCGTCACTTTTCTGAAATACAAACGTGACGTTTTCTCCTGGGGAATCGTCATCGTGACCACCCTCCTGGATCTGCAAGTCATTCAGGGTTTCTTCTGGCTCCTGTTTGACCTCTGATTGCACAACAGGAAGTTTAACTTTTCCATCAAAAATCTTGTTGCAGCATAAAGCAGCAGCAGCAGCAGCTTTGCAATCGCTTTGAAAAGTGCTCTCCTGCAGTAAAGAAGATAAAGTGTTGACAGTATTAATACCATTACATGTAAAATACAAAACGATGTTACTCAAAGATGCTCTCACACACAGACTCATACATTGGCTTCTTTTTTCTTTTTGCAAGTTGAAACTCACACAGAAGGAGGAAATTTGAGTGTAGAGTTTTGCACATAGTTTTTTGCTATGTAATTTTTAGTGTGTGTGTGTTTTCTCTTACATCTTCTATGTGTCCAGAATCACCAGCTGTTATCTCTGTTGTACTGATAAAAAAAAAAAAAATACAGAAATACAAACGTGTAATTATCCTTTGCCACACTCAGTCAACAAAATCAGATTAAACTGAGTAAACCTACAGTTTAAACAACGGAACTTACATTTTCTCTACTTTGTAAGATGTGCTCTTCAGAAGCATAGATTCAGCTTGGTATCTGCACATTTTTCCACTGCTTTGCAACCATCGAATCAAAACCTTACAAATAAAAAAAGTCATTAACAACAATGGAGTTAAAGTTGCCACCTTTAAGCACGTCTGGTATAGATTTTTGATAAAACACTTGAAGTGCTGCAGTTTCCATTCTTCATCCAAGAGATTAATTATAATAAAAACCCAACGTATCTTTCTGTCTGTTTCTGACATGTATAATTCGTTCAGAATATCTATAAAAAATTTTTGATCTTTGAGCTTCTTTTTTGATTTCGGCTCACCTCTGGCAAAATGACCTCTCTAAGATATAGCTGCTTCTCCACTGGCGTTGACAGGATTCTTTCGAGTCGTTGGATCATTTCTTCTGTCTGGAATACCAAAAAGGACAGAAGACACAGGCTAAAAGCAAAGCACACAGCCTGCATGTCTGTGGTGCACTGTCACCGTCAGCTCGGATATGCTCTTGCTCCCACAGAGCTACGTTAATTTACAGGTTAAGAAAATGTATCCGTTGTCCAGCAAAGTTTTTCTTGGCACCATCTCCAAGTAAAAGTCAAATTTACTTGTATAGCACTATGTATAGAACTAATGATAGAAATACAAAAGCAAAGAACAATTCTCACCAAGTGTTTTAAAGCCATTTCAAAAAACAAAACAAAAACATTGGTAAAATGAATGTAAAAGTAAATATCTTTGTAGTTTTACCATCCTGTTACAAAGCCTTAGCATGGCTCATTTTCATGTGTTATCATGCAGATGTTGCCACGCAGTTGTAGTTTTGGTTCAGTACTTTAGTTATTTTAATCCTGATATGGGATATATTCATCCATCCACTTATTTAACCACGTATCCACCAGGGCTGGAGGCCCCAGCTGAGGAGGGCCAAATGTTGGGTACACTTTTTGCAGATTATCAATTGAAGGGCATGATATAAAATATGATTTTTAATTCAGTTCAGTTCAGTCACTACAATTCAGTTTTTATTTATATAGAACCAAATCACAACAGTCACTTTATATTTAGTAAGATAAAGATTCTGAAAATTTTAGGTTATGTAGACATACTTGAGTGAAAAACTACAGATTACAATTGATGATAAACTCAGAGTTGTAAGTGTGAATAAGACCATAAACACTATATATACATACCTTTATGTCACTGAATAAAGTAAAATGTTCACTATAATGTTTACAAAGTTCAGGATCAAATCCTCTGTGCTTCCACAGATACATCCGGTTGGAGAGAACAAGTTCGCTCTGCAATTTTCTTTCCAAATCCTGTGATATTAGAATATAAAATGTGATTGAAATGTATAGTAGCTGATAACATACCATACAGGTTAGTGAAGAAATGTCCGAATACATTAAATCACCTTAATTTCTTCATCTGAAAGAATGTCTTCAACTGTAACAGCCTCCAGCATGCCATCTCTGTTTGAGACAAAAGGATTGCCTGTGAGCAGTGCCTTTAATGAACAGCAATCTGAAACATTTGCAATTAAATCTTTATACGGGTCAGATGTTTACATACACTCATGGTTTTCATGGTAATTTGGGGGTTTTCATTGTTTTTTTGAACTGTTCTTTTTCCAGGGTGAAATCATTGTACAAAATACAAGAATTGGGTGCACAAGTTTGAATTATTTTGGATTTTCTCTTAGCTGCACAGGATCAATATTCTGACAGGATATTTGACCATTTTTCTTGGAAAAATTAGTAGAGCTCTTAAGCTTGGTTGGTTAGCTTGGGGGGACCCAGCTTTTCAGCATGGTCCATAAAGTTTAAGAGGGTTAAGGTCAAGGTTTTAGGGGAGGCCATTCCAAAAGCTTAATATTAGACTCTTTTATCTATTCCAGAATCAGTTTTGATGTGTTTTTGGTATCAGTGTCCTAATAGAACACCTAATTTGTGTCAGAGTTTCAACTTCATGATGCATGATGCTACCAGCATGATGCTTGACAGTTAGTAAAATGCTTTTGGGTTTGAAAACCTCACTTTTCTCCTCCAAACACAAATCTTCCAAAATAGCTCTGTCTTTGTCTCATCTGACCATAAAACCTTCCTACAGAAGGCGTTTGTGCGAAATTGCAAATTTCAGTCAAATAGATGTTGATTTTGAAACAGGGGCTTCTTTCTTGATCAGTACCCTCTCATTCACAGCAATATAAAACTTGCTCCACTTTGGACAGTGACACTGGTGTTCCAGCAATTTGGAGCTCTTTGCAGGCTTGTGAACATCCTAACTATAATTTCCTCTTATGGGAAGGCGGCAGTTTGGGTCTTCTAGATCTTTGGGTTTTCTTCTGATGAATAACTTTTGCTGATTGTTTGAATTAATGAGCTTGAAAATGAAGTTGTTTAGAAATGGCTCCAAGAGCCCTTCCCAAATGGTGTAAATCTACAATTCTCCTTCATATATTTTCACTTAAACTTTCTCATTATTCTGAGTATTGGTCAGTCCAATGAGTGCTATCAAGCAAATACTTTTTAGGTAAAGATAAACTACCAGTTGTAGTCTATCATGATGACACATGAGAAGTTAAGGGCCTTGACATTGTAGAACCTTCACAAACACTTATTAAAAGATTTGAGTGTGTCGCAGCAGATGGCCGCCCCTCCCTGAGCCTGGTTCTGCCGGAGGTTTCTTCCTGTTAAAAGGGAGTTTTTCCTTCCCACTGTCGCCAAAGTGCTTGCTCATAGGGGGTCATATGATTGTTGGGTTTTCTCTGTATCTATTATTGTACGATCTACTGTACAAATATTAAGCGCCTCGAGGCGACTATTGTTGTGATTTGGCGCTATATAAATAAAATTGAATTGAATTGAATTGTATATATTTGAGCCTATATGTATCATTTTGACCCTCTGTGAATTAGAGAAAATCCAAAATAAATATTTTGCACCAAATTCTTGTTTTTTAAAGTCATTAAAGATATATGTGATGCAATCATTCCACCCTGGGAAAATAAGAAATCATTACAAACACAAAATTAATGCTCATATGTTATACGTATTTAAAGTGACAACAACTGATATTCAAATCAAGTGTTCCTTACACATTAGTCGTAAGGTTACATCCACAAATGAAATTCTTTGATTCCCAGTCTTCCCAGTCCTCCTCCACACCGGCACACTCAAAATGCAGACAGTTTTTGCAGACAGTGCACAGCAGCCACATACACTGATTTCTGTGGTCATGAAAAACACTGTAGAGAATCAAAAGTGGAGTTTATTTTTAATAATGTTTTTAAAAAAAGAAGACAAAACTTTTCCTTCTCAAATATGTGAAAAAGGATGTTTCATTGTCAGTATTGTTATGCACACCTGGTTTTCCCAGTCGCTCGCTGGAACAAGCATGCCTTTATTTGTGTGGCCATGCAATGAATCCCAGAGTCCGTCTGCTCAAGTTCAGCTTCCTGTACTTCCATTTCTTTCTGTCCCATCTTCAACACGTCTTCCATGGTCGGTGGGAAATCCTGAATAACAAAAAACCTTAATATTATCACACAATATTTCTTGTACTACCAGTAAAGATTTTGTTATACTCAGATATCTATTACTCTAACCTCAGCTTTCACATTTTTCAGCATTTGTGTAGCATGGTGCAAACGAAGAATCCTGCACTCATTGAGGGTCAGAGCCTCCTCAGTGACCTCCTGATATAGGACTTCATTTTCTGCAGCCTAGTTTGAAATAAAATTAACAATGATCACCCAACACGTGAGCAACCAATAGATCATGCGCTGAACAGGAAAAGTAGCAGCTCCCAGATCATCAAACTCACTGAACACACAAAAACTCCACAGTTAACAGAGTCCTCCTGCTTCCACTGTGGAGGATATGTGACTGTCCAACCCTGAAGCCCACCAGAAAACCTAAAGACATTTCTAAAGAAGAAGGTGGCAGCAATTTAGTATATCACAGTGTTGCATTCATTTACCAGTAGAAAACAAAAAAAAAACCCTTGCTTTACCTGAGCAGGTCCATGTCATCATCACTGATGCTGCTGGAAGTCATCAGTGAGTCATATATTCTAATCTGTTTAGCTTTGAAGTCAAATACCTGCACAGGTATTGAATAGGTACAGAAAATGTTAAATGTATTGTTATGGTTCAGGTCCTTCAGATTTCACTTTAATAAAAAATAGAAATCTTGCTCTTATAGAACGTTGTGGCTCACCCAAAGAATGAAATGGTTGCCTGTCTCTGGTGAAGAATGACCCACAATTCTGGGAAGGAATATCTTTTCTGAGTCCTGTAACACAATGGTAACACACAATGGTGCACACAGTTCATGTAATATGTAAAAAGTAATATTGTTTTTGTAAATTAATTTTGTTTGTGGGTTTTTGTGGTTTGTTTTGTGGGTTTTTTTTGACCTACTGGAATGCATGTGGCAACTTGTTTGCTAACTGCTCCACATTTGGTCCATTCGCGGTGCCACAAAGTGAAATCAAAGGTGCCTAAAGCACCACACTGTCACATAAAACTTCCCATTAATTATTTCATAAGGACTTATTGAGAGACACAAACACCACAAAGGCAATGAATGAAAATGTGTTACCTTGTTTTCTTGAGCGAGCTGGGCTACCCGATAGTTAACTGCCTGGAATGTGTAAGAAAATAAGATTTGTGGCTGGCAACCAATTCCATAACAAACAAAGCTCTTAACTGTCATGAAAACCACTCTTATTTCTCAACACTTACATCATCGGTCATCCATGGTGACAACAATGTTGACTGAAGCAACAAGTCTAGTGGGCAAACGCTGCTAATGTCTTTTATTGAGACTGGGAATCTTCTCGAGACATAAGCCAGGGCTTGATTTTCATCACGGGATCCAGAGAGCAGCTGCTTGAGTTTCTCCTTTACAAACACATAAAGATAGCATACTAATAATGTTCCTTATGACAACATTAAAATGGAATGAGACTTGTTTACCTTGTCATCATCACTTGTGGCATATAATTGTGATATGAATGAGGATTTCACAGCACTGTGTTCCTTCCCCTCTAAAAAACAAAAAGACACACAGGAATGAAAACTGTGATATTCTTATGAGGTGTTATTATATCATTTATGATTCAAACCTACCAGCAGTATGAAATCCCAACATCCCATGCAGTCCAACAGACAACTGTGTGTTGCCCAAAGCCTCCATCTCAGCCTTAAATGTTCTGTTAATTTTTTCATTGTGTAGGTCAATCAGTACTCTTGTGGTCTGTTTGAAGTGGGATTCCTTCATTTGGCACAATGAATGCCAAATGGATGCAAACTCTTGATTGAACTGTTTTGCTACTGCAGAGTTGACCTCTCGTCGAAGTGTAGGGCAGATGACGAGGCTTCTTAACGTCTCTTCTGGATGTCTTTGATTTATTTGATGGAATTGATCATACAGCGAATACCTGTCAGATGTCCTTGTGACTGGATGTACTGCTGTCATTCCATTCGTATTTTGCTGTAACTGCACTGGCAACGGGAACCTCAGGTTCTTCACCCATTGCATTTCAATCTTTAGTTCATTTTTGCCTGCTAGTTTTACATTATCTGTGGTTGGTGCACACAGTCTTCCATCATGTGGCTGAAAAAACATCTGATTAGTTCGGTCATTAGTGTGACTGGCAACCTCGGCTGCGATATCAGAAATGTAACAGGTCGGAAAGTGCTTAAAACTTAGCAGGCCATCTGCATGGTCCCTTGCTGACTCTGTCCAGAAAAGAAAGTTGATATAATACACAACACCGTGGACACAGGAGAAATGAAGTATACCACCTAAAAAAAAAGCAATAGAATACATAAAAATCAAAACTACTTTTTAAATTTGCAGATGCTCAAAGAGAAAAAAAAAATCTCACCACCTTTTTTTTCTTGTTTCTTTGAAAGTTTTGAGTGTAGTTCCTTAAGTGGGTTACTCATATCAGCTTTGGATACTTCACTGGACATACCCAGCACATCCTGGAATTCCTTTTTTTGGTTCTATTAAAAGATCCATAGTAACAATGACAAAACTGAATAATGGGTTATGCATGTAAATGTAGTCACAGTAAGCATTAACAAAACATAAAAACTGATGCAAAATTTGATCACCACAACACCTTCTCCAAGTCAAAAGTTTGAAGGATTAAGTCTTCGTTTATTTGTTGTGATGGATGCTTGTTGTCATCATTTTTTTCTTTCAGTGACTTTTTAACCTCGGTTTTTGGAAGGATATCCCCAACCCTGGTGTGCTCTCCCATCCATGGTGCCAAAGTGGACCGGTGAACAGATTTACAGTATGGGTTTGCAACAGATGTTCCTTTTTGGAAGACACAGTCTTTTGAATTGTACAAATATTCATAATAGAGATAGTGTAGTGCTTTATAACTCTACACTGTCCTAAAACTATTTTTGTCTAAAGTACTCACACTATAACAAACCTGCTATAAGGCCTTCTGCTATGAGTGATTTGTCCAGATCTGTCCATGCCTTGACGATATCCACTTTCAGATCCTTGTCAGATATGGTATCTGGATCTGGCCTTTTAAATGTCCCAACTTCAAATGAAATTAAACACAGTTAACAAATGTGCAATTTTCCAATTTGTCGCAGAAATTGTAGTAGTCTACACATTTCCAAGAGAAAAGACAATGTCCTTACGAGGTACATCAAAGCCCAGTTTCCAGTTGCCATGTGCCACAACCACAGCTGGGTGGTGTCCACACTGGTAGCAAAAGAAGTTGAAGTCCAAGTCTGATAATGACAAAAAGTGGTGGAATGCCCTCCTCACCATTTGGTGGTGGTACCGATTGTCATTAAGCACTGACAAAGTGTCCAGCATACGTCCACTGGTTGTCTTGTTCTGCAATTAAACAACAGAACAAGACAACAACGTCCATACATTTTGAGATATTTTTGTCTTTTCTCAAAATATGGATATGTTCTGTTATTGTTGTTATTTGTAATAAACGTGCTGTAATGCACTTTCTGAATAGTCTTCCACAATTCATTCTTACCTCCAAACCTGACAGCAGAAGTTCACAAAGAGGCAGTGCTAAGAAGATATAGTTGTTAAAATTGTGGAAACCAGAGGAATACTCCTGAAATCTCACAGTGTTAGCACACCGTGGGCACTCTTTCACAGCAACGGAGACGCCTGTTAATTAAAGAAAAGTACTTTGTAATATGTTAAAGATGGATGTATGCATGCATCTAACACTGTTCACATGTTGTCTTGTTGTTGTGACTTACCTTTTTGGAAATTGCTTATTCCATATATGACAGCTTGAGTGGTGATTGTTCTGGAGGAATTAAGTTGAGGAGGAGTGGGTCCTGGGCAGTAGGGACAGGTGTTTTCCCAAGGAACAAATGATGGCGGTGGTTTTTTCTCCTGAGTTCTCAGCTTCAATTCCTTTGGGCGTGGAATCCGCTTTTTTGTGTAAATATATTCTGTCATTTTTAAGATTTTTTCCATGGAATTTTCTTTTGGTGGCTCAGACAAAATGCTGTTCTCCATCATGTAACTTTCCATGTCATCAGTGTCTTCTACCTGGATATCAGAGATGGACACCAGGGTCACTGATGTCTCCTGGAAAATCCACCACATTCCCATCATTCTGTGGATACATTGCTGAGATCTTCCAGTTCCCTGACACTGACAATTCCATTTTCTTGTTACTGAATCAAATGTCACCCTTGTCCTCTGGAACTGACACCAGTGGTCAGTTTCATTTGTAAAAACTGAGAAAAAATACCACCGTTGTGAGGATCCCTGATCTTCATAACATACAGGAAACACGCTATCAACACCACATTGTTTGGCAGCAGTGTTGAGCTCCTCACATTTTGCACCCCACTCAGATGACATTAGCCCTGTGCTCAACATGTCCTGTAGTGATTTTGATGTAAGGACTGCTGGCTTAACATATGGTCTTGCATTTTTGGTTCTTTCTAAATGAATACATTCTTTTCCCGGATTTCCAGAAAATCGAGCCATCTGCATGAACCTGCGACATTTCTCAACCTCACAGTCTATTTGTGGCGGATTAGCAGACTTCATGACGTGAATTGGGAAAGCCGGACCGTGTACAGTTTCTGCGTGTTCTGGTGTGACATAAATGCCATTTGTAACATCAATACATGTCATCGGTGCAGAGTCCAGGTGATGTACATCTCTGATGGGTCTTTTTATGTTTGCCTGTGTACTTATCACAGCTGTGCAGGGGGCGCATAGAAATTGTTCAGGCTTTGAATCTGAGTCCTCCGGGGAATCATCGCTGATATTTTCAGCCTTCCTTTTTAAAGAGCTTGGAGTTTCTGTGCAAAAAACCAAAACAACAAAAAACAGCTCTTTGTCACATTAATCTAAAAACTAATAAATGTTATTCTATTTCATTGTAGGAAAAAAAAAATTGCCATGGACCGATGTTGCGTTTCTACAAGATATTTGCACAAGTGTGGGTTCAAAGATAAGAAACAGCTATGACTGCGAGCTAATTGCTTCAGTGTTGTCACAAAGTGATAAGCCTTGTGGGTCAGTTCTTTTATAATAAGATTCATCTGTCCAAAAGTAATGTGCTGAAACAGAATTGCAATGAAGAGTAGATGAATACTGGCTGAAACCTACAGCTATTTTAATGCTTTCTGGTTGTATCTTTTTAAATCTACGTCTTAGTTTTGATTTTTGTTTCAAATGCAAAATCTACACAGCATAGTCATAAAATACTTTAGCCTATTGTGTTGAATTACCTTGTTTTTTGTTTGATGTGATACCTGCAGAATAAAGAAATTGGGAAAATAAGGCACAGAGTATGTTATATATTGGTATAATAATAGAGACATCTTGAAATTTAAAGACATCTATAAAAAAAGAACATGTTTTAATGACATAATACACCTTCACCAAAAGAATACAGCTATTTTCCCCCCTTGGTGGTTGTATGCTGACAAGACTTGTGGATATTTGTGGATGCCATAGCGGAACGCTTACCATGTCTGTCTCTTAAATGTTTGATGAAGATGGAAGATCGTGTTAATATTGCAAAGTTACACAACGGACAATGATAATGGCTTCTGAATGCTTGTTTGGCATCCTTGCAATAGCAGGCCACCACAAATTTCTCTGAAAAACAAGCAAATAATTGAAGGATCCCATCCATGCACTCAAGACTCTGCTGGGAGAAACAGCAAACCTTCTGGCAATGATACATATTGATGTCCCATACCAGTGCAACCTCTGTAGGGTCAAGGTATTACCTCATGCTACCAATAGTGACACTGACCCTAGCCAAATGCAAAACTAATGGAAAAACATTCAGAAAAAATGAGGAGGTTGTTAATTTCATTCAAACCAAGCACTGGAAATGGATTCAACAACCCTCTCTACTACTTAACTAACCAGCTCAATAACCCAGAAGTTTGACTGACTTGATGCCATACTCTAATTTCTTTCATTATTTTGAGCAATGCACATAAACAACAACAAACAAAAAAAAATCTAAATTGTCCACAACATTTTTTTCCTCTTCTGGAGATACACATACTCACACTGGACTTCTAAAAAGGAACCACAAACTATAACAGCAGAAAGAAACTACTTGGGTCCATCCACCTGGGGCAGACCTACACGTACTGAACCAGACTGTGGCGGGGTGTGGTCCCTGGCGTGGCTACAAGGGAGGAGTGCGGCAGTGAGCTCAGGGGGCGGGTCCCAGCAGGTGCTGGCTGGCAGGGGCCGATGAACTGTGTGTGCCTGTGCTCTATTTTAACAGTGAGGAGGAGGAAGAGGAAGTGGGAGAGCGGAGATACAGGAGGCTGCTGACACAGCGACAGTCAGCAGCAAGTTGTGTGTGTGATAAATAAAAGGTCCATTTGTGAACAGCCGCCTTGTGTA
>VVHJ01049220.1:0-24336 GCA_015107715.1 Tylochromis polylepis | reverse complement strand
CACACACACACACACACACACACACACACACAATCAAACTATTGGACACATCTTGCACAGCAGCAGCAGAAAAGGAAGGGAGAGAATTTTGGAGAGAATATGGGTTGGCAAAGCTATGCTGCCTGATTGCTGATGAGCTATCTGCACACTGACATGTAGGTTACATTCTCTCTGTGCAGTGAGCTTTGCCACAGCTGCTCTGACAGTCTCATAATTCCTGTCTCAGGATGGAAAATGGGGTTGCAGCCGAAGGCTCAGCTGGATGAGGAGCAGAGGAACGTCTGTCCTACATGAACGACCCTCTGTTTCAAACTAGTACACTACTATGTCTGAATGTCTGCATAATCCATGAACTATAAGCAATAGTTTGATGCCTGGAAAGATGAAAACCACTTCCAGCAAAAGTTAACAAATCAACAGATCATATGTTGATTGTTTAAATAAAAAAATGTATATTAGGGATATATAAGTCTTTGCCTACCACCTGGGTCTAGACACATTTATTTGGCAGAACAGAAATTAAGTTAAAACAATTACTTAGTATCTTGCTTATCCTTTGTCAACCACAGTTTGTGAGCCTGCCAAAGTAATTCCCATCACATATGTGTTTATATCATATATGTTTATATCTGTCATCTCTTCTCTGAACAAAAGAACAAACTAGCAGTCCTGGCACTGCCACAAACATGAAGAAAATCAGAGCTGATTTTTTTCTGATTGTGCAGGACTTCGTGATGTTTCATGCAATCAATCAGTCTCTGTGTGTCTGATTTTTGAGTCCAGCGGTGCTCTGATGTGATGGTTTCATGCAGCTCTCGGCCTGTTTGTCAGTGAGCTTCTGGCTATTTAATGAGGCATACAAACATCACTAGACAGCACGCAGCACAGCCTCTATAGCCTTAAACCCTGAGGATTCATTCTTTTTAATATTAACCACATTACGCTGTTTTAGCATTTGCATGCAGTGCACAACAAGCTGAAAATCAAATACAGCGCTCAATAACTATGGGATAGATGTCATTGGGGCACTATCAATTATACCCATACAGGGCAATTTTAAGTTCATATCTGTGGGCAAATTATCTGCAACTTCAGGCAGCCATGCGTAATCATGCACATGTGAACTGGTGTATGAATGTGTGTCAGGGTGTGCTGTGTATACTAAGCAGTTTAGCGTGTCTGCTCTGCTTCCCAAGAGCAGAAAGGTGAGCGAGGTTCACACTGACAGCACTCAACTCATCTGCTGGAATGATAGGACTTATTGTGTCCCTGCTTGGGGTAAATAACCTCCCTGCTATGTCCTTTGCCACCCCCACCCCCCCACTCCCTTATATAACCCTTACCGATGCTGCTCACCTTCACCAGTTCTAGCCCTCTTCCTGTATACATGCCCCGTTTGGCACACCCTTAGGGCATGTCATGAGTGAATGCTCTTCTAGCACTTTAATTAGACAACTGCGCCTGGCATTGGGGAATATGGGGGGAAGGGAGCTGAGGCTGGGGCACATGAGGTGCCTGGGATGGGGGTTGACTATAGTTAGGAGTTGGGGGGGTGTTGGAGATGATGTTTCATCCAATCATGTGACAGAAGCCTGTTTCCAGGGCTGCAAAGGTGGTAAATAATCACTGATCAGCAGAGCCATTTCCATGGTATATCATAAAAGAATGGCCTAAACAGTGTCACCATTCTGGTATTGATTCCTTTCTCAATCAAAGCCTAACTTTAACCATTATCAATCATCAGCTGCTGGTGATTAGAACTGAGTAACAGTCAACGTTACACAATGATGGTCAAGAGCAATTCACCTTCCTCACTTAAAGAATGATTAAGTGGTTGCAACACACACATTTTTTAAAGACTTTTGGACATAGAAATGTCCAATAAGGGTAATTGTTTGGGCTGTTACTGTAATTCTTTGCATGCTAAATTTAAACAACAAAACCAAACAGTTAAAAGTACTTCTCTGCCCTTCATCCATTTCTTGTGCAGGCATTTATTCATCTCATGTCACGTCTTTCCATCTCTTCATTTCCCACCTCTTGTCACTGCTCGTCTCCTCTGCCTCTTTACAGCAGAAGCGTCAAAAATAAAACTGCTGCTTGTTAGGAAAATAATGGTGAGTGTATTTCTTTTTTTAGGGTCATCTATTGTGCTAAATCTTTACTCTGTGTAGCGCTCAGTGGGGTTGTTGTATAGAAGTCAAGCTCCTAATGGCAAACATGGTGTAGTCAAGATGAAGAAAACCAGTGTGCATTTGTATGTGTGTAACAGTGATGTGTAGTCATGTTAAAAAGAAAGTACACTCTCTGTCAATTCTAAGCTTTTACATATCAGAGCATAATAAAAATGATCTGGTCCTTAGCAGGTTTTAAAAGTGAGTAAACACAAAATCAGGTGAACAACAAACCTTCACATATTGCATTGTGTTATTGTTGATTTAAAAAAATTAAGCCAAATTGCAGAAGCAGTATGTTAAAAACTAAGTACCCCCCTCACTGCTTCTACAGAAATTAGGAGGAAAAGAAACAGCCAGGTCTTGCTAATCAAATACACTTGATTAACTGATTATCAGCAAGTGTGAGTGTCTCTCTAAAAGCAGTTTGTTTTGGTAGTTTGTTGATCTGGAGCATTCAGGTGTGTGTTAAAACAGCACTAAGGAGGAACGACATAACCAGTGATCTCAGAGAAGTCACTGTTACTGCTCATCAATCTGGGAAGAGTTATAAGGCCATTTCCAAATGATTTGAACTCCATCATTCTACAGTGAGAACAATGATTCACAGATCCTATCAGGCCGAACAAAGTTTAGAGAAACTGCAAAGAAAAACCCAAGAGCTGTCAGATTTTACAGGCCTACAGCTAGTATGTTAAATGTTAAAGTTCATGACAGTACAATTAGAAAAAGACGGAATAAGTCTAGTTTGTTTGGAAGGGTCACCAGGAGAAAGCATCTTCTCCCTAAAAAGAACATGCCAGAACAACTTATGTTTGCAAAGTGGAATCTGAACAAACTACAAGACTGTGAGATCAAAGTGGCCATAAAGCACAGTGCCATGGTGAAAACCAAACCCGCATATTTTTCAATCACTGAGTCGATCATGAATTCCTCTGTGTATCAAAGTATTCTAAAGTCAAATGTAAGGCCATCTGTCTGATGGCTAAGGCCTATCCCGAACTGTCTCATGCAACAAGACAATGATCCCACTACACTCAGCAGCAAATCTACAGTATATCGGAAAGGCTGACAAAAGAAAAGAATCAAGAAGTCCAGAACTGAACCTGACTGAGATGTTGTTCCAGGGCCTTTAAAGAGCTGTGTGTAAATAAATGCCAACAAACCTTGATGAACTGAAGCAACGCTGTAAAGATGAGCGGGTGGAAATTCATCCACACTGATTTGAGACCAATAAAGTCAAACAGAAAACAATTACTTCAGTGCTAACAGTGTTAGTACATAACATACTGCGTCTGCATTTTGGCTCAGTTTTTGCTAAATGAAAAAAGACACGATGTGATATGACGTGTGTTTCATCTCAGGTTGTATTTAAATAATTTTAAAACCCAAAAAGGACCGGATGATTTTTAATTATGTCCTGATATGTGAGACGTTAAAAATGAAAGGCTTTCATTTTGACACGACTGCATGTCAACACTTACAAATGCCCAAACTGAATTGTGCAGTTTTATGACTCGTTATTTTATTCAGATTGTTAACATAAATTTTTGATTGTCCATCCATCTTCTCCCGCTTATCCGGGGCCGGGTCGCGGGGGCAGCAGCCTAAGCAGAGAAGCCCAGACCTTCCTCTCCCCAGCCACCTCCTCTAGCTTGTCCGGGGGATTTTATACTAGTTAATTATATATATATATATATATATATATATATATGTTAAAAGATCATGCATATTATACAAACATTAAACAAGATATTTAAAATTCAGAAAACGAAATAGGAAAAACACAATTACAACAGAGAATGCCCCGCTCATATACAAGTCATGATTTCACATCTCATCTATCTAAATCACGGTTTTATACCCAGTCTCTTTCTTTCTAACTCTTTGTGTTTTTCTTTCTTTCTTAACTTCCTGTATTGTTCATTTCGATTTCTGAATTGATGCACTTCGTAGGTTTAACCGTTTCCTGGTTATTTGCTTCACTCTAGCTATTCTCAGCACCCTAAATACTGTGCGATTAGTGTTAATGTGCAACAACGAGGATAATAATATAACATTTTCATTACCTTGTCCAAAAAAATCAATAATGTATTAAGGGAATGGAGATCATAAGAATACAGCCTTAAAGTGCAGTGTCCGAGGGCACTTTGCTTTCCTTCTGTTTCATGTCAAGATGTGACCATAGACTGTGTATATAAACATGGGAGTGGTCGATATGATGTCACCCATTGGTTAGTGAGGTCCCAAACTGTATACTTTTTCCATTTTTGTATTTACTAACTGGACTAGACAGGACTTGCTTTATTTTGTCTTCTGTATATTCATATTATATTTGATTTATAAATTGTAACTTGTTGTACTGTGCCTTCTTGGCCAGGTCCCCCTTTAAAAAAAGAGATTTTAATCTCATTTGGCTTCCTAGTTAAATAAATGTTAAAGTAAATTAAAATGAGATGAAATTAAAGGACGTGTTGGACGGCGGTCAGTAGAGACCTCCTTCCTGTGGAACAACGCTGACCCCAGCTGGTGGGGAATATCCTCTGTTTAAAGGACTCAGATGCCAGCAGTTACTGAATCCCTTTTACATGAATTGTCTGTGTATCCAAAGCCTGATGTAGCGCTGTCATCCCTCTAGCTAAAAATTACTACAAATATTTCCCTGAGCCATGATTCATTGTGAAAAATCCAGTTAGAAACGATCTGAGCACCACTTGCCACAGAGTGAGGGTGAGCACTATCATGAGTCTGTGGAACCGTTACTACATTCATCTGGTTCCCACTGTAGCCCGATTAGTGTTTTAACAGATAAATAAGCTTGAAGATAAAAAGGTTATTTTATTAAATCTGGGACTCATAATGTCAACAGTGGGGGTTGTTCATTATGACAATGACAGTGAGTCACTACACATAACAGGGGCTCAAACTGGTTCATCTCTGGTGAGCAGAAAGTAGCTACCTTTCTTCTTATTCACTGATATTTGTGTGTTAACAAAGCCTGTGTATTAAAACTAATGATGTTTTTAAAATAATGGCAGCGCCGCCCACCATGATTAAATAAGAGCCACATTATAAAGAGTATTTCCTCAAATCAAATAATTTATTTACCCCAGTTGCAAAAGGTATCAGGCCTTTTTTGAAGCAGTTTGAGGTAAACGAGGTCTTCATTTTTAATTCCTCTGTTTGAAACTATAATTATTCAGAATTTAGTAAAAAGTAGTAAAAATTCTTTAACAATTGTCCAAGTCACAAGCGCCTCAGCTACCACTTACAGTCATGTGAAAACCTGGCTAACCAGTCCAAGATGTATTTATTTTTACATTTTTTTTTCTTAAAACTTGAAAACTTCTACATTCACATTCAAAAACAAATTTCATTTATCTATCTTCGCTTATTTTCGATGAATTTTTAAGTTAAAGATGTCCCACTGTGTCCATTCTTTAAAATTAGTAGCGATGCAAACAAACTTTTAGCAAACTCCATAAGGTTTACAAGAAACTACTGATGAATCATAATCCACGTGATGTTATCGCCACAGGCTAAAGGTGGAAAAGTCACCAGTATCACTAAGAGATCAAATTTGATTGGCTGACTGGACAGGTTGAAAATGTCAATAACTTACCAAGAATCGTGTTCTTCAGGTGTGAAATTTCTGCATTTAGGGAGAAATCTAAATTTTGCCCCAAAAGCCTAGCAGAGTGAGAATAGTTACAACTTCAGTATTACACAAAATGCATTCAGTCACTGAACAATGAGAAAGAAGACCCTGCTACTGTGTCTCCTGGGCTGGACTAACACAACCTGTCAAAGTGCAGTCATTTATCAAACTGCTGAATAAAGCCTGACTGGACACTGAGCTTGGAAAGAAAAGCGTCTGGACGTCTTTGTTTCTTGAAGATGTTTCGCCTCTCACCTGTACTCACACTAGGCACGGTTGCCGTGAACTGGGCCCAAGTACGATCATCTCCCCTCCCCACTCCCCCTCTGGCCTGCACTCACACTAGGGTTTCAGCATTCGTGCCGGAGCACACTTACGAGACGCTTACGTTATTATGGTGCGACGGTTTCAGGATAAACAGGAAGAGCGGCGCTCTCGCTGAACGCAATGGAGTCCATTGCTCTGGTTACTTTGTGGATAGTATGGTCCGCGGTGGTCCACAGCCTGTTGCTAAACAGGTCTATCGCTTTTGTGGCACAAAAATTTTCACGCAATCGTGCTGCTCGTATGAGGAGGTTGGTTTTGGAGCGTCGCAAAAACGTGATGTTTATCCTGAAACCATTGCACCATAATGATGTAAGCGTCTCGTAAGCGTGCTCTGGCACGAATGCTGAAACCCTAGTGTGAGTGCAGGCCAGAGGGGGAGTGGGGAGGGGGGACAATCGTACTTGGGCCCGGTTCACAGCAACCGTGCCCAGTGTGAGTACACCCCAAGCGGGCCAGGGACGGCTAAACATACCGCGCCCGGGCACGGTTAGGAGCACTCACACTAGTCAAATGAACCGCACTTTGGTGGTCAAACCCACTCGGGCATGGTTCAAACTGTCTAGTGTGAGTAGACTAGTTTGAACCTGGATGACTGAGAACCTTCACAGACTAACTGGACACTACTCTTTTCCTGATAGTTTTGGCTTTTTAACCTCGAGCTTCAAAAAATATCCGGGGGCATCTGGGTCCTTATTGTCTGGGAGTGCTTTTTGCGAAAGCCTCGTTAGAGGAACTGGCACACATATTTTAGCATTTTTCCCCTGACTTCCTTTTTCAGCCTGGAGGTTGATGCTTGGTGTCGATGTGCTCTACTTTGCCCTCTTAAAGTTACTGCATTTCACTGCTAATGCAAACTCAACACTTGCAGTAATCTCTCCAAATGAAAAGGATTCTAGTGTTTCAGTAGACAGAAAGTCTTTGTGAAACAGCTGGATTAAATTAAAGAAATGACTCTGTACTGGAGAGGTGTACTAAAAAGCCAGGCTTTCTTTGAGTTAGCTGGCTTAACAAAACTTAAATCTCAGTCTGAGATAACGGCTATCATGACACTTTATAACAACTATCCTCGGTAGTCCAAGCTTAGGTTATTTGACTCTTCTTCTTCACAAACTGAACCTACAAAGACATTCTGAACAAATTATGACCAAGCATTAAAAACATATTTATGCATTTTCTACATACCCAGCTGAATGCATGCAAATTGGAATGACAATGTGACACAGTTTGCACAACTCTAACTTTACTGCACAAATTCATTTGGTGGCATTATCAACACGCAGCAGGTTTCAGGTATAAAATGTATTTTAGAACATGTCATCAGGACAGAATGAGTCAGTAGTACAGTGCCTCGAGATACCTAAACTATTTTTTATATTCTAGGCTTTTAGCCATTTATTTAAAAAAAAATATAGTAATAATATATAAACAAACAAATACACCCCCCCCTCCCCCCTCCCCAGTGCATGATTTAGATAACAGACTGCATGATACGGATTATTTTTACTGGATTAATTTGACACTGTCTGCAACCTTTGTGCACACAGGTAAAAGTTCTGCCACCCTCAGCACTTATAATGCTGAGACACCACGCACACCGAGGCCTAAGGTCTGCCAAAGGCAGTTTGTTCTCCAGCACGCTCACTTCCTCAAGTTGTCTTTCAAAACAGGGAACATCAGAGGAAAAAAAAACTGTGATGTTGGTGTGAATATTCAGCAACACCCATTCAACTACTGTAACGGGTCATGCATCAATTTATGTGAAGAAAAAAAAAAAGATGCATGTGAGCGTGTCCTGGCTGCAGTGCTGCCATGGGTCAGATAATAGGAGTCAGAAGGTAGGTCAGTGCTGATGAAGATATTGACATTGCCTCTGGGCTGTAACTGTTGACCCTGTAACTGCTGACGGAGAGAGCACTAAACAAAAAGCGTTCACCACATCACTGCTCAATAAACCCAAAGTGATTTGTGTTCAGTGTCTGTTCTATTTTCTCCTGTGACATAACTTGGTTTATGTCGTTGGCCAAACCACTCATTACGACTGCTTTGATGGCATTTTCAGATCTGATGCCCTTAGGCTGCAGAAGGCTGGGACATGAATATAAAATTAGATTATTAATATGATCTAGTTGTGATGAATGATTCTTTCTCGATGTGGGTCAGTCAGTGATGACAGACACATAATGTGTGATATAAAACCAGAGCACGGAGTGAGATTTAAGCTCCTGTGGATCTGGTGGTGCAGTCGGGGAAATGACTCAGCTTAAAATAACTCCTGAGTGATTTTGTGCTGTGACCTCCAGGTTTCTCTTTGCAGGCTGGTTGTGATCAGCTCACCTGTGCCGCTGTGGCTCTGTGGTTTACTGCTCTTTGTAGATTTATTTAACTGTGCGTTTTGATACGTGAGCAGATGTTACATGAGCCATCATGGCTGCTTTCCAACCTTGTGGAGGGGGTGGAGTTTGGTAAGTGGAAATCAAGAGCATCATCAGCTTGAATTTAAACTGATAACTGCTACGCCTGACGTAACAGTGCCAGCCTGTATCAGTCCAAAATAGTCCATCACTGTAACCTGTACCACAATAATAACAGCAACACGTCGTGTACAGAGCAAATAACGATTAAGACTTGACATTTCTTCTCCTTCTTCCAGCTGCTCTTATAAGGTTATCAAACCCTATCCCAGCATGCTCCTCTGTCACACCAACTCTCTGACTTCCCTTCTTCGCTACATCTATGAATCTGTGGTCTTCCTTTTTTCTTCCTGCCTGGAAGCTCCATCTGCAGCTAGCATTGTCCAGTATATCCACTTTCCCTACATCATAGCAGGTCTCACTGCCATCTTATGAACCTTCCCTTTCACTCTTGCCGCCATCCTTCTTCACCTTTCTTGTGCACTGTCCGTTGCTTTGGATGGTTGACCCCAGGTATTTAAACTCATCTAACTTCACTACCTCTGGTCATACTTCCACCTCTCCAGGTTCTTGTCACAAACATGTTTTGTGCAAACATCATAGTCTACCTGCCTTACCTCATCTGCCAACCTATACATCACCATTCCAAACAAGAAGGTGCTCAGAGCTGATTGCTGATGTAATCCATCCCCAGCTTGAACCAGTTATCCCAACAAGCTGTCTTTTTGTTATGAAATGAGTTTGTTTTTTGTATTTCAGAAAAAAAAACAAACCCCACCCACCAACCCACCCCATTTCTGTCTTTCCTCCACTTGAAAAGCTGGCATTTTTCTTGTTTCCTCTCCTGAGAAGCGGTTCATAGACGTTAGCCACCCTCTGAGACCGCCACAGGAAAGCCTTCTGTTCTCAGGATTTCCCCTGATTGGAGTCTTGTGTTCTGCGTTTATTTAATTCTGTGCCTGATGAAGTTGCTATTCTATTTTACAGTGATCAAAGCTGGATGTATTGATCTTCTGTTGATGTTCTTTCGCTTGCTCAGCCTGATTGTGCTTTGGGAAAAAGTGACCTAGTTTCCACAGTGCTTTAGAGCACTATGTACTCCCCCCTTAGCAACCTTCAGTGTAGCCGTGATTTGGCAGTGAGAAAATCCTTTCTCTTTGCTCACTAGGTACGCTGCCCACAGTCATTTAAAAAAAAAAGAAAAGCAGCTTGCTCTTTGGCGATGGATTTTTTATTGGCTCACTTCTGTTAAGCATCTACTTAGTGTTACTAAAACTGCTGTTGTCAGTCCCCTGCTGAAAAAAGTAAACCTGGATGCTTCAAAACAACAAAACTCAGGGCCTAAAATCTTCCCTGCATAAAGTCAAAGAGAATTTAGTTTTAATGCATTTAATAGTTTCTTGCTTGTTAACCAAATTTCTGCTCTTATCAAAGCACCGAAACTGCACTCAAAGATTTAAAGTGACTGAATAATGATTCATGGATCTAACAGTATTGGTGAATTACTACTAGATAAATGGGATAATTGGGTCAGCCTCTTGGGAATTGTCCTGAGGTGGAGTCTCTGTGGGTGATTATGAATCCAAGCAAACTGCTATGATGTGCAAGGTCCCACAAGGATTAATCCTTGTGCCCCACCTGTTCAAATTTATGTTTAGTTTGAACTCTTTAAATTGAATTCCAGACCTACCAGTACTTGAACCCAGGGCTCTATAGTAGGTTTTAGCACCTGTCACCTGCTCAACCAGGTGAGTTATAGTGGCACCTAATGAAGGGTAGTTTTCTGATTTTACAGTAAGTCTGATAAACTTCCACAGAGCTTATTTTCAGCATGAATCTAAATGCTTATTGAAAACCCCACTCACCAGGGCTGGACTGGGACAAAAAGTTGGCCCTGGAATTTTTGGTCCAGCATGCCTGCCATGATCGCTAAAATAAATAAATTAATTAATTAAAATGGACATATGCCATTTACCTGAATCTTTGAATCTCTCCCTCCCTAATTATGTCCCGCCATCTATTTTCTTACATTAATTTCCTCCTTCTCCACCTTTCATCACTTCTTCCACATTAAACTTTTTCTACAAGCTGCGTGAGTGCTTAGTGAAGGTAGGGGAGGGGCCGGTCGCATTAAGAGATTTGATTGGGTAATCCAGTGTCAGTAATGAAAATGAAGGAATGGGTTACTGTCAGTGCTTTTATGGCTGGTATGCCAGATTATCAATCCAGCCCTGCCACTCACATTTTGCTGAGAGAATGAGACCAGTGCTAACTTCTGGATGGTCCCTCTGGTACTCCGTTTGCCAAACTCTAACCTTACGTTTTAATTTATCAGAACGAATCATTATGATACTGACTGCCACTACCACTAATGATAATGCTATGTTGTTATCAGGCAGCAAATGAAGAGGTTGGCAGGTCAGTTTAAGAGGGAATAACCTGAATCCCTCCTGTCAGTTCATCTGAAACATTTAAATTCCCATCCCATTCCCCCATTCCCAGTCTAAAGTTTATGATGAGAAATGCAAGCAGGCCAACTGTCTGATTTTGTGTGAAATTAGATCATCTGTCTGTGCATCCTGGTGGGCATTCTCAGCCAAAGATTTGGCTGAAGCAAAGGACAGACTGAATGGGAGTGTCCAGCAAGCTGACATACAAGACACTAATGCTGCCTCTGGCCTCTGTCTACATTAAGGGCCTCTGACATTTGTGGTATTTGTTGGAAAGCTATTTCTATAAAATGCTGAGAGGAGCCCAAGGCTTAATCTCTCTCTCTCTGCCGTGCCCTCTTTCACTCTACTTGTCAATTATTTTCTACACATGAGTACATAAATTGTTGTGGCATTACTATTCTATTTTCACTTTATCACTGTCACTTTGATCAGGCTTACAAGTAATATTATCACTAAATACATATCACAGGTTGTATTACAGTTACCCACCCATCCCTTCATCCATCCATTTTCTTTGGCTTATCTAATTCACAGCTTATGAACGTAACTCCTGTGATTTTACTCCAGCTGTGGTTCTCTGTAGCTCACATGAAAACATTGTAAAGCTGCCCACTGGTGTCAGCCGCTGACTTCTGGTTCCTGCTGTAAAGAGCTTCCAGAGGGACAGGTCTCTGGGATCTGTGATTTCTTTGCTCGTTAAAAAGAAAAAGTCAGTTTTATTTTGTCTATTAGCCAGATTAGTTTCTGCTGTTGTGAAGTGACAAGATAGCGTATAACCATGGAGACGTCATCTTACGTAATAGAAGAATCCAGCCCCCAAGGAACAGTGCTGGACAGTGAAGCCAAGAGTCTACAATTACAGCTGCAGGTGGTCAGTTACCCATCCATCCATCCATCCATCCATCCATCCATCGATCCATCGTCTTAACTGCTTTTCCAGCTCAGAATATTTGGGTTGTTGGGCTAACACAGAAAGTCAGTAATCCTCTTGAGTCCACTATGGAAATAAGCTGATCTTTATGATTCTTTATGATGACTTTTTAGTGCTCCTTATTACTGCAGCCAACAGTCAACAGCTTACTGGGATTTATCAGATTTTTGGGCTTCTCTCTATAAAAAAGTAATATCTTTACCTTATAATATGAAAGAGCCCTGAGATAACTGTCCTTGTGAATTGCTGCTGCATAAATAAAACCAACTGAACTGAACCAAAGTGAATGTATGAATATAAAAAAGACCTGTTCCACCCCTGAGTTTGCCTGAGCTGACTTTATTATTTATGCATTTCAACATAACGCTGGAATAAACTCTGGTTCTACATTTACACCTGCTGTTGCCATTTCTTTCTGTAAAGTCTGGTCTACACCTTTTGCAAAACATACAATGCAGAGTCAGTCCCTCTACACATAGTCAGACACATACGTATATCAGCAGCTACCAAATAGCTTCCTGTTTTTTCCCCTCGGCTGCTGGCCACCTGCTACAGATAATGAAATGAGGCCTACAGTGTGCTGGACTCCCTTGCACTCCCAGCCCGGACAACATGGCATTGTATGAGCTGTTGCTCTTGTGCCAGCTTGGGGTGGGGGTGGGCGGTTGAGGAGGATATAATACTCATTTGGAGAGCATTGCTAGGGCGTTGCTTCAGATACAGCTAATCCTCACACCTCATCATAGGGTTGTGGGGGCTGCTGCAGCATTTCTTTACCCTTGGCTTTTTTCCCCCTCCTCTCTCTTCAGAAATAAGCCCTCTCCCACTGTTTTTTCATCTCTAAGCCCTTTTGACATTTTCCCTTTCCTCTCCTCTCCTGCATCATTTATCCTCTTTTCTGAGGCACAAGGGGTAAAAAGGCAGTAGACTTTTTAGAAAGAAGAAGGTAATAGAGGATTTATGACTAGACAAGACTGGCTGAAAAGAGGAGAGGACAGAGCACAGCAGGGATCAAAACATAATGTAGACTTTGCATGTTGTTCTGAGCCCCATTAAACGTTCTGTGTTATGCAAAGTGTAATCATAAAATTCCAAGAATCTGCCATCGTTTTAGTGCTCATAATAAATCTTATAATAAACACGCTATTCAAGCTGTTTTAGCATGCCCACAGTTACTACACATATGCAAGCTACACATATGCAAGCTACCTCCACCACAGCTATTCTTTACATGCTTTATCTAATTTAACCACTGTTATGTTGTAGTCATTCATGACTGCTCTGTTCTGTGCTGAACTTTTTCTCTATCTACTCACATGCACACGGAAAGGTGTGTGTGAGGAGGCAGAACACAACTATGCTACTAAACATAAACCTGGCCAACTTCCTACAGCCTCTTAATCTTTTAATTCAGGTTTTTTCAGTCCCATTGCCATGGGTTTAAAAACTAAAGCACCTAACCATGGTGTCCGTCTTTACAAACATTTGTGAAAAAACATGTCAGTGAAGCTCACTGAGTTCATGTGTGGTACTGCGATAGAATGTCACCTCTGCAACATTTCTGTTTGTGAAATGTCTTCCCTCCTAGATATTCCACATTCAGCTGTAAGTGGTATTACTGGAAAGGGAAAGTGTGTAGGAACCACAGCAACTCAGCTCCAAAGTAGCAGACCATATAAAGTCACAGAGTGTGATTGTCAAGTGCTGTGGTGCGTACTGGGAAAAGTCACCAACACTCTGCTGATTCAAAAACTCCAATTGTTCCAAGCATCCTCTGGCAATAACAGCAGCACAAAAAGTGTGTGCTGGAAGCTTCATGATATGGGGTTCCACAGTTCAGCAGCTCCTGTGGGTGTAATGTGTAGGTGGCTCAGTTCTTTTGTTCGTAACAGGGATGCTATGTTAGAACTTTTTAACAGAAGCAGCTGTGCTGAAAGAAGTCCAGAGGTGTACGAGGAGATGGCCCTGAATGGGAAAAAAAGGCCAAACTGACATCAGGCATGCCAACACAGATTATATATAAGCTATAACATATTACTAATGCATGCAGTGTTTTCAGTTTCATTGTAAATGATCAAAATTATTTAACTGTATTATTCTTACTTTATAAATGTGCCTTTTCCAATCTGTGTTCTTCTAATAAATACCCAGAAGGATGTAGAACACAGTGTCACTTTTATTTAATTTGGGAATGTTTTCTTTCATGAGTTCAGTCCTGTTTCACAATGCTTCTTTTTTAAAATAATATGGCAATAATAATGTCAAATGTTTCCAAATTTATTATTCCAACTTTATTTTCTTGTGCTGGTTTTTGTATTATGCCAAATCCTTTTAAGGCGCCTTTTTATTTCTTGTTTGTTTCATAATTGTTCTTTTATATGTTAATAATGTAACTTTTTCCCGAATGATATTCTACACTCACCAGCACATTATCCTGATAATGGGCCATGTCATAAAGCTCAAATTCATCTTATAGTGCTTTCTTGAACATGACAATGAGTTCACTCTACTCCAATGACCTCCACGGTCACCAGTGGTGATATCTCTCTGACGTCTGAGACGTTACTAGTGACCCCAACCCTAACCATAGGAAATCAAAATATGTATTTGTGTGCCACCTATTGTGACTTAGGCCTCAGAGGATTAACATGCTATGTTAACATCAGTGAAAAGTCTAAAGCTTAACACTGAACACCAGTCGGAATGATCATAAAATCGTAGTTCACCTTCTTATTTGTAAGATTATGATTCGTGCAAAACAAATAAACAAAACAAGCAAAAGAACAAAACAAAACAAAAACCTGATGGCAGCTGAAAGGAAACGTCATTTTAACTGGAGCCCTTTAGGAGCTCTTCATCCACTTTTCAACAGTTGCTTCCAAAAAGTACACTCTGGGGTTTCTGGTGTGAGCTCAGGTGCAGCCCTGAGGTTTCGGCAAAGGTTAAGCAATTCAGTCTCGGCCAAAGTAATGACATTCACGTCATTAGGATTCAATTCATCGAATGTGGTTCTCAAAATTAAACAGCTTAGACCAGATGGGTTTCCATGTGACATTTGAGGCAATCAGTACTTTGCCACTGGTTGGAGATTTTATAATACAGCTCACAGGCACAAAGATCAGAGCAACACATTGAATTAAATTAGTTTGTTTTGGTGGTATGACTGGTAAAATTACATAACAACATAATAAAAACTAGGTTACAAAAAGAGCTGAGCAGGGGGAGATTTGCTCTATGGCACATGGGAATGAACTCAGGATATTCAACAGGCTGCTCAGGCAGCAGCTGCAGTATTTTTCATTAATCCATTCATTTGTCAGCACTAACAAACTGCAGCTCCTGCAGGTGTAAAGACCTGTGGACCTGTGGACCGTACCTCAGAAAGTTGTTCCAATGCCACTTTTGCTGAGGCAGTATGACTATAGGAAAAAATATGAAACCCCAGTCTTTGGTGGTATACGCTACATGTCTATCACTAAAAACAGCAGAATACTTTCATTTTGATGTGTGTGAGTGTGTGTGTGTGCTTTTCAGCCATTTATGAGTTGATGTTCTTTAATTAGATAAACAATTTTTTTTTCTGTGTTGTTGCCAAATGTATATTTGTACCCTCTTTTCACTAGGCACATTTGAAGTTGTGGTCAAAGTTAAGAATCCACTCATGAATGTTTTGGTAAGTTTAGCTTTTAATGATTTCCTTGAATCATTCTTTTTCCAGAGTGGAATGATTACACAGCATAAATCCTTAACGACTTAAAAAAAAAACAAGAATCGGGTGCACGAGTTTGAATTTATTTTGGATTTTCTCTAAATCACACATGGTCAAAAGCAGACATATCGTGGGTCAGACATATACATACACTCCCACATGTAGTTTATTAGTAAGGTAAAGTAATCCGGATGTCAACTTGTTCCACTGCCCACTACTCTTGCCAAGGAGAAGGTAAACAGAGAAAATCACTCTCGCTCCTCTTCAGCCACACACGGCGCTCTGCCAGCCACTTTCCACTCGCTCACGAGTATTTTCTCAGGAAAACAGGGATGGGTCCAGGAGGTCTGTTTACAAAGAGAACACAAATTAGTACGAAGGCAAGGAATTCATGAGAACAATGAGTAGTCTTAGAACCGGGGCTACACTGATGCGAGTCATACAACGATCCAGCGATGAGTAGCCTCACTTCCACGGTTTATGTAATGGCAAGAACACAGAGATGATGAGGGACAGGTGTTCAGTCTCCTGCAGGTGCGTGGGCCGAGGGCGGGGAACCCATAATGATTTCCGCCCCGGGACAGGAGAGACAAAAACAGCTGATCGTCTTCAGGCCGGTCTACCGGGCCGTGACACTTTCCTACCCACATCCGTTTCTGATTGTTTATATTAAATTAAAGTTTGGTTTACTCACAATTTTCATAAACTTCATAGAATTTATTCTTATTGGTACCAAATCTACACTGTCTAACTCTACTAGTTTTTCATTATCTATTGATAACTTGATTGTCATTCCTTCCCTTCAGGTTAAGACTCTGGGTGTCATCCTTGACAGTACTCTTGTTCTTCATGGCACATATGAATAATATCGCCTGCTCTGCCTATCTTTATCTTCCCCATATTAACCACCTGCATTCCTCATTTTCCCCCACCAGTACCGCCAGACTTGTCAATGCTCTCGTCACATCTTGTCTTAATTACTGTAATTCTCTTGTGTACATTCTGTCTAATAAATATTTCTATAAATTTCAGGTGGTTCAGAATTCAGCTGACAACGTTATATCCAGAACCAGTAACAGTGAACATATAACACCTGTTCTAAAATGGCTTCACTGGGTTCCAGTTGACCTAAGCATTAACTTCAAGATCCTCCTTCTCATTTTCAAACCTCTTCATAACCTTGATTCTCCACACTTTTCTGTTCTCCTTGATACACGCTCACCCTCTCTGACACTGCTGTCCTCTCTAGCTTCTCTTTTCTTTATTCCAGCTGCTCGCCTGACTACTATGTGACTTAGAGCTTTAAGTTAATCTTTTGACCTCTCTTTTTTAGCAAAATTGGTAGAGCTTATTTAAATTGTTTGGCACAGAGCGGACTTTGTAAGTATAGTCCACAAATTTTCAATAGTGTTGAGGTCAGGGCTTTGGGAAAGCCATTCCAGAAGCTTCTAAACGACTGCATATATTTTAAAGATATAAAAGATGGGCTTCACACAGCTGGGATATTCAAATCACAGTGGTAAGCTCAATCTACAAATAGCGAGTTCGTTGTATTCATAAATTGTTTCGGTTAATCAAGATAATCAACTGAGTGATAAAACTTTCTGCCCTTCACTGTTTCTGTGTGTGTTTTTAAAAAAGTATATTATCTTTTCTTTTATTTGATGTATTGGTCACATATTTTAGTAACAGTGCTTTTATGTCACTTGGTTTTAGCATGTCTGTTTCACATTTTATGGCACACACGATTAGACAGTTAGGGCCTGGTGATTGTATCTTGGGAAGTGGGGAGCATTCAGCTTTAACTTTATTGCTCGCACACAGCGAGGCATCCTGAGAAAGTTAGTGGGGGAGGATTCCACAGGTGGTGAAGTCTTTTGGTTGTCTTTGAGGAGGGGGGAAGAGGCAAAGAGCAATCTGTAGGTGACCCTGTAAGAGGTGATAAAGGATTGTAAACGCTTTCTCTGGAGGAGATCAAGGGTGTAAACAACAGCTGTGGAATGCTTTTGTTCTGACTGTATTTAAAAACCAGAGCTGTGCTGGGATGGTCAGAGAGACTGCTGGTCAGTGCCCTGCGATGGCGTCTCTCTCCCAAGCATGCTCTTGATAGGCTATCTCATCAAAGCATCTTTTTGAGACGGTAATCCATGCCTTTGTTACATCTAGACTGGATTACTGTAACGCACGTTATTGTGGGGTTAGTGATGCGTCCATTAGGCGTCTGCAGGTTGTGCAAAATGCTGCAGTGCGTCTTTTAACTGGAACAAAAAAGTCTGAGCACATTAACCCCATTTTAATTTCACTCCCCTGGCTACCTGTACATTTTAGGATCCTTTTTAAAGTTCTTTTATTTGTTTTTAAATCTCTTAATGGCCTGCACCCCCCTTTGGCACTCTTTTGACACATGGGCCAGTTGTTTCATAATTCATTCATGTTCTATGCCATGGGCATTTCCTGCATCTATGGCTGACTGCAAAACACCTGGCTCTGTCTCTTTTGTAAACTATAAAACTTCACAACAGTTAGTAGAAGCAGTTCATGCCTGTAATGACCCCATACTGCACAGAAACACTTTGGCATACATATCTTTAGAGGCCAATTTGCAGCATAGCAGGCAGATGAGTCACAATAATTAAAACAGCAGCTCAGTTCTCTCAGAGGTCAGTCTGTCTGTTGGCAGCAGACGCTGTTTGGGCTTCTGTGACGTTAGTGCACAGAAAAAGTGCTTTTTAGGCTGGATCAATAGGACTGGACGTTTGGGACAGGCATGCCAGTGGATTAGCTTTGGGACTGTCTCATGCTGAGTCTTAATTTCCTGTCTGTGTTTGAACAGTTGTGCTTCCTAACTGTATGTCTTAGAGAGCATTTTAGAGGCAGTTTAAAGGCATCGGGGACATGGGTCAGGCAAAGATTTTGTGTTTCCTTTCATATATTTGGCAAGAGATAGAGAAGAAAAAGCTAATTTAACAGACCTGATACAAACAATCTGTAACAAATTGACAGCCACGCCCACCACAGCTCTGTGAAGCTGTGATGCACTCCAGTACTAGTATCAGCTGTCATGTGTTCGGAGTGTGCTGAAGCTATCGGAAAATCGAAAATATGACCTGATGATGGCACTAGATAAGCAGTTTGTTGATTAGAAATGTCATAATTTATACTGTTTCGGTTTATAGCAATCCATCCAACAGTTGGTGAGACATTCAAAACCACAAGCCAAACCTCATCATAGCAGTAAAGGAAAATTTAAATGAAATGCAGACTGACTGTATGGGAAAATTGTGTCCCTGTCTTGTTGGTCTTACTAGTATTAAGATATCTCAAACTAATAGCAGATCAAGGCTCTAGTTTAAAAGTCACCAAAACCATGTAAATGACTCTTCTGTAGAGCTTTAATAGAACAACTGGAATGAAAATCTACCCAAAACACATATTTCATAAACCTAATTAACACCCAATGGTGAGAGTGAAAGAACAAATTAAGTCATTAGGATTAACTGATTAGTAACATGAATGTCTACACCCAATCGTGTCCCAGTTGGCGTTGTTGTTGTTGAGATATTGTCAGATTAGATAATTCTCTGTGGATCCTATATATATATATATGGAGGCTTCACAGGGAACATGCTGTTCATCCAGTTTCTTGGCTTCCAGGTTCCAGCTACTGACTTCCGACTATGTTCATGTAGATGTATGGTTCAGTTATAACTATAGTTACAACTAAACACTTCTCATTATTGCTGGAACTTCCACCGCTGTGTGCCAAGCTCATCGTCAGGTTGATATCACAAAGCCTCGATGTTTGTGTATGTGTTGATTATGGAGGATTAGCTTTCCCAGTGAAGTCATTGATGCAGTTTATATTCTTTTGCTGCCTCTAAGACTGAGATAGAAAAAACCTCCCCCCCCAAAAAAAAACAGCTATGCAAGCACCTGCTATAAAAGGTCCTCCAAAAGTGCCACCAGGTGCATTTTTGTCCACCTGTTTTTTTTCCTTCTTCAGCACATTTTGAAAAGATGAAAAATTAAAACTGGAATCCTAAAAATATTGATGTGGGCAACAAACCACAGGCAGAGTCATTAAAGACAATATGTATGCTGTTACTTCCAGACAAAGATGAATGTAAGGGTCATAGGAAATGATTAATTCCAGCGCTACAGTGTGGTAACAGTTCCCTAATACATTGCCTTATTATTTTGAGATTATTAATGCCATTATTAAAAAAAATCAAATACACAGATATTACCATTTTATTGCTAGCATACTGTTACCAAACTACTGTTTTACTGTTATTAACTGGTTTTGCTTTGGCACATGTTTGTTGGCATAATTCTACTCCCAGTTTCTGGCCCCTTATTCCCTAGTTACATAAATTTCAGTATAACATTACTCAGATATGACATTGTTGACTTCGGTTATTAACAAGTAATAGCTTGCTATTTCTATATTATTACAGTCTTGTTTTCCTATTATTACCCCAGTATTAACGTCTTATTCCTCCAACTTTACTGTTTATGTGCTTTTAAATACGTTTTTGTCTACTAATGCATCTAAATAGAGTTGGATTGAAAAATCAAAAGTTAAAAGAACAGCAGTGAACATCCCCCCCCAAAAGTAAACAAAATGTAAACAAAATGAAAATGTATTACACAATACATTTTTGCACAATACCAAAATGCCAGATGTAAACAAAAAGAATACAAATTTAAACTCATATATGCAAAATTTATATTTAATTTCCTTTAAAAAAATTGACAGAGGGTAAACATGTAAAAAAAAAAAAGAAAAAAAAGATTTTTCCTTCAGTTACTGAACGTGTTACATACCTCAGTAAACTGGAGTGTTATATGTTTGGTGGTGTAAATTGATGTTATGCATCTGTCGCATTTAATCACTGCGACTGACTCTGACTGCGGTGGCAAAGCTGGCTGCAGTTCGACGTGTGGCTGAAACAACCTTTGAAAGAAAGTTTGCTAGGCAGTGAACGAAATAATTTCCAGGTTGCAATCTAAAAGCTTCTGGCATCTGTCAACAGAAATCAAGTAATTCCACATGACACAAATGTGTCAGAAAAAGCTGCTGCTGGCTGTCAAAGGGTTGATGAAGAAATCTCATCTGTTCTTCAGATTTCCTTTTTTTCCCCCTGAGGAAAGTTGTCACATAGTGGTGCACTTTATATGCAGTAGGTGCTCAACTTTTCTTTTTACTGAAAACTTGAATCTTTAATTTTAAAGTTCGTGCACTCGGCTGGCATCTCAGTGCAGAGGAATTTGGAGTAAACTGATGGGGTCTCAGTTTTTTCGCTCTAGGCCGTTTTTGCTGGATACATGCCTGTTGATGGACACATTGGGAGATTGCAGAGATTGAGCCTGTGGCGGTCTAGTTAAAGAACAGTAAAGGTCTCCAGCCTCACTGTAGGGTGCTGACTGGTGTTGTGGTTGCTAGAGTCCTAATGAGATTAGCCTTTTGGCTTATATCACAACCTCATTAGACAGTATTCAGTGAGTGAGTACAAATTATGTAACTATGGTATATAGAAAAATAGCTAAGGTATTCAAATACTTATCGCCATTCTCCATTACACCACTGACTAAAATGTTTCTTTGTTCTTCAGCAGTAAAACACTGTGTTGTATAGTTATTCGTTCAGATTTGATCAACTTTGACGACAAGTAGCGCAACACTGCAAATATGCTTATATGCTTATTTGTCAGCGGTTAAAAATCTATGTTTTTTTATAATAAATTATTTCTTAACGTGAATACTTTAAGTGCTACACCGAAGAATAGCACTGTTCTCATGTTAGACCTGGTGACTGGAAAAAAGTACTGTTACTGGTTAATAAGCCTACGTTAGTGTATTTATACATCACAAGCGACAGCCTCCAAAGCTGAAAGATGAAGCCAGAGTAGAAATTCTAAAAAACTTGTGAACTACAATGAAATCATGTTTACAGCTGGTACAAAACTGGCCTTTATGAATAGTTTCTCCCTTAATAACAACTTTATGCTGGGTGATTTTTTTTTTTTTGTGGTTTACTCAAAACCAATGATGTCATGTTATATTAAAGGTACACCTTTTATACGTCATCTATGATAACCCATAGGCTGTGTCCAAATTCAGGGGCAGCATGCTTCGAAGGCCGCATTTGTAGGCAATTACGTCTCAGCGACACGACGAAGGCTGTCCAAATTTGAAGACTCCTCCAAATGCGTTGACAAATACGTCCTCCTTTTCCCCAGATTTGAAGGATGGGTCGGGTGTATCCTTCGTTGCCCAACCTATCCCAGAATTCATAGCACGGCCCAGCCAATTCCAGTTTCCAACAATGGCGGCAGCTACTTAGTTTTAATATTACTCTTTCTGGGTCACAAAATAAGGCAAGAATGTAGCTGTGTAAATTTCAAATATCTGCTCGATTTATCAGGACATCACATATTTGCAAAAGTGCTCTGACATTTTCGGAGACGTCTGCTACCCACCAGCTCCATAGCTGACCGGGAGCTCGAGGCTCACTAGAGCCGGCGAAACGCCGGACTCCCGGCACATCGGTTTCACACCCCCGCGGTCTTTTGCTATTCAGGTTAAACATGATATATATAAGTCACTTAGATAACTTAAAAATGTTATTGTTTGGCTTTTTTCAGTGTTGTATTTGTTCCTGAGTAAATCGGTTTGGCTGTTTTCACACAGCTGAATATGCTGTACAAACGTCAAACAGGAAACTGATTAAACAGAAGTGTGAGATGGTAATTAAAATAATCTTTGTAAAAATTGCCCGTAAACTAGCTTGTATGGCGAGTCCTGCGGTTTTTCATGTATTGCCGCTTACATACAGCTAATTTTGATTGGCGCTAGCGGCCGGAAAAACGCGGAAGTAAGGAATAGAACGAAGGCTAGAAGGCTGTCCAATTACACAGCCGCTCACTTCCGGCCTACCCGGCCTTCGAAGGACCCGCCCTACGTCGGGTCCTTCGAAGCATGCTGCCCCTGAATTTGGACACAGCCAATGTGTTTTCACTGTAGAGCTGGTGCCAGAAAAACAAACGACCAAAGAAAGTATAATTACTAAAGATATGTGTTAATAAAGGAACACAGTTTGTGGGGAAAGTAAAGTCAAAACTTAAAGTCATCTGATGATGATTGTGATTACTATCATAGAGTCTAATGTCCAAACACATTTGCCGAAACATCAACTAAACAACAAAATATGTCCCACTACTCCCCCCACTATCAAAGCCGTAATACAGTCCAAAGTCGGACTGTATTAGGATAAAGTGATCACATAACAAACTATTCTGCATTTTGATCTTACTGTGAACTCTGAGAGGACTGACTGAATATTAATACAGTAATTACTTCCATTTCCAAAACCTTATTTATACTCTGCTGCCAAATAGATATTTTTTTAACCCCCACCCCCTCCTCGCTCCCGCCTCCTCCTCAAATATGACTCATCTGTGTGAAATCTTAATTTGTCCTCAGGTGGCACTAAAACGAATGAGGATAAAGTGAATGAAGGTAACTTGGTGGGGGTAATTTGTTCATGTGTATTCTTGATGATTTGTGCAATGTATCAAAAACTGCAGAAAGGCTGTATTTACCTTACAACTTTGCTCAGTAATAACCACTTATATGATGCTGAACTGTTCCATCTCTTGTGGCAAATTTTTGATTTGTGATACTGAGCTATTAAAATAAAACTGAGCAGACTTTTGTGGGAAATAAAATTACTGCAATTAAAACGCCTCAACTTATTAGTGGCGTTGCTGTAAATGCTCTTTACTGCAGCAGCAGTAAAGGAAGCAGGTGTGAGAAAAGTGGCTTTTATCGCTATCTGAGGTCTGAAAGAAAGGAGAATCTCATCACAAGCATCATATGGATGCCAAATCTCCCAAATGCTCTAAATTAGCACATGATGACATAAGTTGGACTCACACATCTTTAAAAGCTCTGTCTGTATCACATTTAGTGCTTTATAGAATGACACAGCAAAGCTTTACATAACGACGGCCTGAGTCACACATCTCTTTAAACTGAATACATTAAATTTACATTGGACTCCAGAGGGATTCTTAAATGCTGCTCGATCAAGATGAGTCACATAGCGGCGAGTGTGTTGGCAAGCTCGCCATTAGTTTGGACCTGCCGTGTAATGGGTCAGCTCAGGGTTCGCTAAATCGGTTATACTGTCTGTGATAATAAGATTCTCATCTTGCCCTGACAGATCAGATGCTCCTTATCCTTTAGTTGCTTCCTTTCTCATTTTCTAACAAACCAGTGATTTACAATCCAACAATGAAGACGACAGTCCTACAGCCTCGCAACAGCAAACATTTGAGGAAAGCGCTCTGACAGCGAGGTTTTGGGAGCTTCATGAATAAAAAAAAAAAAAATGCTGCCTGTAGACACAGATGCTAGGTGATTAGATCATAAATGTGACATCATAAAATGTGATATGTTTGTATTTTCTGTTATTATCTAATATTTTCTATTAAGTATGATATTATGTTAAGCAGCCACATGGTTTTGGTAACAAGAACAGACTGCTCACTTTACCATCTAATATACACTCAACAAAAATATAAACACAACACCTTTGTTTCTGCTCCCATTTTCCATGAGATGGACTTAAAGATCTAAAATTCATTCCAGATACACAATATTACCATT
>VVHJ01049217.1:1502-13280 GCA_015107715.1 Tylochromis polylepis | reverse complement strand
AATATATTTCCCCCCCCCCCCCCCACACACACACACACATACATACATACATACATACGTACATACATTTACTACATATTTGCACTTTTGTCCATGTTGTGCTACTTCTTTCCAAGGGTTGCAACTATATTTGCTAGCTGTAATTCCTATGTTACCAGAACTCCAAGGACTGTTTATGTAATGATTTTCACTGCTAAACAGTAGTACTGCTCAATGGCCTTTTCTTGAATACACGAGTAATTAAATTCAGGCCTATACTTCTAATTGAGTATTTGCAAGTCATGGTTAAGTTACTTTTATGTATGTATAAAGCGCAGTGCTACTGCAGACAGACAACCTAAACGTCTAATAACACTGTGTAAATTTGCTTATTGCATAAATACTTACAGTATAATTTGTTTTCCATGTCTTCTAACATTGATTTCACTCTGGGATTAATAAAGCATTCTGATTCGGAATTGGCTCCCAGTAACCACTGCTTAAACATGCTAAAAACATGCTTACAATAAAAATAAATCTTTGTTGTTTCCTTTAAGTCTTAGCTCCCCATTCTATTGTACCTACATTTTAGTATCATTTCTCACTGATAAGTATTTTCATCACTGAAAATCACATCCTAAATTAAGGTCAGTGTTGGGAAGTTTGCTGGCTGGAAATAGGAAGAGTTTTTTATAATTTCAGCCTAACTTTGTAGACTCTCCACTAGTAATCATCTGTTACTCCACACACACACAAATTACATTGTCCTGGTGACAAACTAAACGCTGGGAACGTTCCCTGTAACTACACAGCTCTTCTCCCAGAGGTGTCAAAACAAACTGAGCAGCCTCCCCACACACACACACTCACCTCCACTGCATTTGGACATAGCCTCTGCTCGCTAATTGCCTGCAGTAATTATGGTCACGCCTCCTCCCCGATCCACAATAGGAGACGATGAGAAGACAGGAGCAGCGCTCCTTTCTCCACAGTTTCGACTGTGTCTGCAAATTGATTCGGTTTGTATGAATAAACATCAACTCTGCAAGACGTCTTCTTTCATTTGCACATTCGCATACTGACTGAGGGAGGGGGCCCACTTGACTCCCCACTCACCCGCCCCCTCTCTCCCTTTTTCCGCTACCGGTATCAGTACACAGTTAGCTTTACAGCCTCTTATTATTATCAGCATAATAGTGGCTGGGGGGAAAGCATGGTGTGCGTCTTATTTTACCCTATTCAGAGCATATTTTAAAAACACTACAGATAGATAGATATTGCTTGCTCTGCATCCAGGTGCAAGACTGCAGCTTGTTTTTCTTTTGTTGACGTTGATGGCGGTTTCCAGCATCTCTAAGCGAGCTACCTCTTTTTCAGATGTCTGCCCTTGATAGAAACCTAAAACGACACTTCTTGATGCATGCTCAATCATCCAGGTAAGTAAATCCCAAAAATGTTGATTCTGTTCATCTGCAAACGCTACGTCCAGATGAAGAGAATCAACTTTTTTGGGCTAAAACGACGCTGGATTCCAAAGGGGAGACGCGCAGTTACAACTGAGGCCGTGTATCTAAACATGAGTCAGAAATAATTGGGGTCTTTGAGATGCATGGCAGCAAAAAAGGGAAGGTCACGCATAGTGTTGACCCTAAACAGAATCTGTAATAATTCCGAAACCGACGCTTCTCAATGTGCCCGCGGAGGCGCAGAGAGTTTGGGAACAGGTGGTGACTGAAAGGGAGGCGCCATCCAGAGCTGACTGATATTCACACCTCCCGTCACTCCGAGCAGCAAACAGGATGCCCCCCCACCCTTGAGTGTGCGCTGTGGAGTCAGTCAGACTGGATGTGGAGGTGGGAAAGATGAAGCTGTGGTCGTCTGACCTAGAAAATAAAAAGAGCAAATACTGCGTTAGAAAGGGAAGTATCCATGAGTGTATTCATGGGTGAACCTTTAGTATGCGTGATTGACAGCCGATACCCACCCTTGACCCCCCCCCCAGCGCCTCGCAAACCCAGGCGCGCGCACCAGGCTAGCTGAGAACTTTTAATAATGTCCTTGTAATGGTGTCACGTAAAAAACATCCACGGCCGTTCACTGCCAGCAGTGTTTCATATCAGGTTATTGCGCACTCTTCTGAGAAAGCTCCCCGGACAGCGGAGCGGGAATCTTAATAAAAGCGAGAGAGCACCGTGTCTGCTTTTAATTACGTCCTGATCAGAACCGCACAGAGCTGCCAGCATCCACATCCACGGTTAATCGATTTTTACTGGGGCTGTAATCTTTCGTGGCAAATTAGAGATGATTTAAGACTTTTGAGCCTCTCCTTTCCACTCCGCTCGTCTCCTTCCTTAAAGCGGAGATTAATGAGGGACAATGATCAATCCAAGACCATTGTTTTTATCCAGGAAACAATCTGTAATCAATACCGAATAATGACCATTATACGACCCTATAAATCCTGCGGTGGAGGGGAATCCAAGGATCTGAGGCCAAGATACACTCGTTAAAAAAAGATTTACAAGCGATCGAATCTTTGCGAGTTATCAGCAACAGGTCATAAATACGTCATTATAAACATGCTCATGTTTATTTTTTCTAAATGCGTGTCTCTTGATAAAACATACATGAATAATGGGGTTGAATTATTACTGTATTTGAATCTTTTCCCCTTTTTTGAACCTAAAAGTCAGATTTTAGTTAGGAAATATGACGATTTTCGCCTGGTAAAAAAAAAATACTGCAGGTTAGGATTGATTTAATTCGCCGAAGGATTAAACTATTCGATCAACGTTTCCCCTGCCTGCCTTACAAACCACCAAAATAAAAGTTCTGCTCAGAGCAGAGCGGACACCCTGTAACTAAAATGTGTATTTGTGATCTTTTGGTTAATGGTCGAAAAGAATGACGGTGAGACCCCAGAGCAATGTCGTGTTATGTTTTTAAGTACTATGAAACGGAGGTGCCAGACTGATTTTTAAGCGGAGGACACCTCCAATACACAACAAACCTTCCTACCGTTGTCAGCATGCTATGGGGGGCTGTATATGTATACTGGGTTTTTTTTTTTTTTATATAGACGATTTGCCATCCCGTCTGCTTAATTAATCACTTTGCAGCGCAGAAGAAAAGAGTCGCTTATCACCCTATCATGAAGAGCAAATAGCCCATCATTGCTGAAGTGAAAGAGGGTTGAATAGTTGCGGTGGGGGGAGCCGCGAAAATCCTCACACTCAGGTGGAAGGCCATGTAATGTGACACATTATTTTTTTTTAAATAACTCTTCACCTGCGCCTTTGGCACGGAACGAATGAAACTGGGACTTTTTTTTAATGCAACGGTTTAATAGAGCTATCAATATTAATGGATTTTCTAGCCTATGCGTGGACAAAGTAATCCACGGAGGAGTTTGAAATGATGCACAGAGGAGAACACGTCTACCTGCGCTTCTGGCACGAAGCCATATAGCTTTAGCATATTTTGCGCAACGATTTAATATGGAGGTAGTAATATTAATGGCCCTTGCAGTCGATTTGTGGCCAAAGCGGTCTAGGCGGAGGTACATGATATACAGCGGAGTGCACAGTGCTGCTGTGCATCAGTGGGGTGTGCGGATTTGATAGGAAAGAAGAGCAAAATGAGACACAAACTACCAGATGAACTGTAAATACAGAAAGCTCGGCAACATTCTCACAAACCCTCCTCCCCAATCACTTCTTTATTCCAAAGCCTGACCTTTCCTGAACCCTGTGGTATAAATCAACCGTGAGAGCACTATTGTAATGTAAACCTGACCAGTTTGTGCTGGGCTCCCCTCTGTAGGGACCACAGTGAGGAACTGGACTGTTAACCGCTGCTTTTGTTTGATGGGGACATTTCCCAGGGCAAAATAGTCCCTAATAAATTTCACTTATTGTCGATGTGGTGAAGTTTTAAAAGACTTTACGTTAAATAGCACCCGACACCTCCACAAATTAATTAATTTTATTTTAAAGCCATAATACATGTGCCTTTAAGCTGAAGCAGGTATGGCTTCGAGACAAACCGGGGGTGGGGGCACAGAGGTCTGCAGAAGGGCCAGGAGAAATTTGCCATGAGGTATTCCAACTATTTTCATTTGTTTCTGTTAAGTCACTTAGGTCTCAGCGCCAAACGCACTTGAAAAAATAAGGGAACAGAAAGCAGTGGACACTCACACATTCCTTACTGTACATGAGCTGGAGATTCGCACTTTCTCCTCAGAGTTTGTGTGGCGTGGGTGTCGGACGGCTGAAAGCGTGGCGCTCATCGCGGTGAGCAGATTAGGTTTTATCTTACGGCACAGCGCTTTAATCTGCTCAAAGGCCAAACGATTAAAGTTGGGGAAACAGACAGATAAAGGGGTAATCGCCGCTAAATAACACCAATACTGATACAAGAACTAAATCAAGAGAGCAGCACGCCACTTTTGAAACTGCGCAAACTCACGGGATTGGCACACAAAAAATAGTTACAGCTGGTACCTTTAATTTCATTTTAACAGCAACCAGAAAAAAACAAAAAAATCATTTACCAAGCTAATGCAATGACAGGCCAGATATTTATGCCGTCACCTCGTCTCTAATATGTGTATTGAAACACACTGCTGTTAATGCCCAGTCGTTTCGACAGTGTATTGACTTGATAGGGGTGTCGATTGCCCTGTCCATCATCCACCCCCTCACCCATCACCCGGCCCACCCTTCATCTTTCCCCCTCCTCCTCCTCCCGGCTGTTTGGAGCTGTCAGGGAAGCAGCCTATAAAGTCAAACGAGACGGGGCTGCGAGGAGACCGCTGGTACTGAGGAAAGACGGCGCAAGTACTGCACTGCTTACGGAAAACCTTCTGCCTGGCCGAAATTCGGATGACTCTCAACAGCGGACGTTCACAGCTAATGACAAAGGACGTTTTGTTATAAGGAGGAAACTTTTCTCTCTCTCTCTCTCTCTCTCTCATTACTGTAACTGCCGCTTTAAAGCCGACGGTTTCTCGGGAGTCTCTGAAGGGAGTCCTTTGCGGAGGTTTGGGATGCTGCTTCCCCGCGCGCTCCACTCCTTGCTTTGCGCGCTGAGCTGCGCGTGGTGGCTGCACGGAGGAGCGGCCTCGCGGCTCAAGTCTCCCTCTCTGCCCATCCAGCCCGAGAGAGAACCGCTGCCCTTCAAAGGTGCATCAGGTATGTTGTTTTACACTCTGACAATTTAGGGAATGTAAGAAAAGCCACGTAAGAAAAGCGGCGTTGCAGCCTTGAGCTGGCAGCTGGAGTATACGGTTTTGTCTTTTTATACCAGCACTCGCTATAAAAATGGCCGCACGCTTTGAAAGCCTCTAAAGAAGTTGGCTACCTAAACTGCATTTGTTAGCATCGATCTCAGGCTTCAAAATCAGATAACCCCTGCTGTGTAAACAGTTTGTGACCCAGGGGGCAGCACTGAGCAGCAGCTAATTAACAATTTAAAACTTTTGTTTAAATTATTGCTTTTTTATATGAAGACCGTATATAAAAAAAGTGTGCATAATTTGGTATAAAAGCACTTGCTGTTAGATTGTATCTTTTTCCTGTGAAGTTTGGGGTGAGCTGTTTCATGGGTGTGGGGTTATGACCCCAGTTCACCCCTCTAGCTGTGCATGCGACAGCAGCGCCGATAGCGGAGCTAGCTAACGTTTAAAACCGTTAAATCTCGACATTTAAAAGTTAGATTTTTTCCGCTGCAGTAGTTCACAGACTCTTTTTTTCTAGTTTCCGTTCCCCGTTCCAGGTTGCTTCATGTGTAAACCAGCGGCAAACATGTGAGTCATAACCGCAGTGGATGCCTTTTGATTCATGTGTGAAAGCCCCTTCGTACAAACCCTCGCCGCGGTTTTTATAAGGTAACTACTCTGGAGCTCAGAGCAACGGGAACTCCACGTTAACCACCCCGTTATAACGTGTAATTTCATGTTGGAAACTAATCAATCGACTTTCCATTACAACTCAGAGCCTCCTCCTCCTCTACTTGAGCGCAGCGCGGAGTGGCGAGGCTCTCCGTTTGGCTCGCCCTTTAACTCGACTGGACTGTTTAAAGTGTGCAGTCACTTTAATGAAAGAATAATGCGAACCAGCTTGGTAGCCGTGAGCGGGGGAGAGCCATCAGCTCGAGTGAAGCTGGCCAGGGTAACATCAAGTTTGTGTGTGCACACACCACATACAGTCACCCTAACCAAAAATAATTATAATACTCCTGCAGTAACTCGGCGTGACAAACACTTAATTATGAGTGCAGCCTAGTAATAACAACACTGAACGCTATTTTTATCCCCTGTAACATCAATATACAGCCCCGTCCCTACATATTAGGACATGGACGTGTATTTTACAGACGTGGCTGTGCTCCAGCACACTGGGTTTAAAGTGAAAGGCTCACATGTGCTGCAAGAGTGACGGAGTTCCTTCACATGCACTTTGGGCAAAATATGGGAAGAGTTGCAGCCCACTGTTCGCTTTCATTTCAAAGTAGACTGAAACATAGCTGACCCGTCATGTACTGTAAAAATCCTTTTCACTAGAAGTTCAGTATAATCTTTATAATATGCCCACTGAGTTAATTAAGGCATGGCCTGTGATCCGTGTGCGTGTTTCTGGGAATCGCTGATAAAAGTTTGAGTGGAACTTCTCTCTGGATCATTTAAATCAGACAGGATGCAAAGCTCGAGTTCTAAAATTTGAGGCATCCAGGGAGTTTCGGTAGCTTCCAGCAAGTCTGGGCAATGAGCTCATATGTGGGATTTATTTGTTTTTAAGTACGTAAATGGCAATCATGGTCTGGTGTCTGTGGGTTGTCTTAAAAATGAGTTTTACTTTTTCTTGCTATTAAAGTGGAGTATTATCCTTATTTTTTCTTTGTTGCATGTTTTTTTTTTTAAATTTTTAAATGTTTTATTTTTTTATTAGTAGAACTTACTAGATTAGTTTTGCATGATATTCTGTTCAAAATAATCTTTACTTTCCTTATACTGGGCCTTGAGCTTTTAGTTCACAGGAGTTTCTTGTATATATCCTCTGATCTTTAAGACTTTGGCCATGTTTAATATAAGAGGTTCCACCACTTATGACAGAACATAATAGGAAAGTCCAGCTTATCTCTTAAAATGTTTTTTTAAAGTGTTTTTTTGTTTTTGTTGTTGTTTTCCACAATTAATGTTGGCATATCTCAAAAAGAAAAACTTTATTTTAAGCATATAATTTTGCTTTTCTAATCAAGTTGTTCTTTGTTTTGGAAAGAGCCAAAGAAATGAGGTTGTAATTGCCTCATGTCTGCTGTGTGTAATCAACAACGTTTGTGTTGCAGGATGCTCATTTGGAGGTCGCTTTTATTCCCTGGAGGACAAGTGGCACCCAGACCTGGGGGAGCCCTTTGGCGTCATGCACTGTGTCCAGTGCCACTGTGAACCTGTAAGTCTTCGCTTAGTGTGATCTCACTCCACATGTTGTCTTTAATTTTTTTTTTCCCTGCAGTAAGCTGTAACTCCAGGTGAGCTGACTAATGTGTGTGTGTTTGTTTTTATTTTTCTCTGGCAGCAAAAGAGTCGCCGTGGTAAGGTGTCGGGAAAGGTAAACTGCAAAAACATAAAACAGGACTGTCCGGCCCTGGACTGCGACAGTCCCATCCAGCTGGCGGGGCACTGCTGCAAAACCTGTCTTCAAGGTAATCGTCCTCTCAGCTCAAATGCTGCTCTCTGCTTTTACAGATTTGAAGCCATTCTAGTAGTGCTAAACGCACGAAAAACAGTCAGCTGAATAAACAAGCATGAACATTCTTAATTCGATAAACAAACCGTATGTGGAGAGAGCAGTTGTTTCCCCCCTTTGTCACAAGAGAAATTTTTTCAACTTTCTTTTTGTTTATTCTGTTCAACTTATATTTCTATCGTTTTCTTTCTTCCTCCCTATAACTTTCCCCTGGTTGTTGTTTTTTTTTCTTCCCTCCTTGGGTGAGCTTGTTGGCCTTCAGAACAGCTGCTGAATACAATGAGCGAGTCAATTGATTTTCCATTCAGCCGCATCAAATGGACATTTTCTCTAACCAGTCTCAGCTGAAAGCACCACCCACCCATTTAGCCTCATTCTCACATAGTCACTTACCTTGTCTGCACACTGCTGCGCACAAGGTTTCACCCTATTATGGAGTCAGAGCTGCTTTGCACATGCTCACACACACACACACACACACAGGGTGGGTCTTCATTGCTGCAGTGTTATTCTCCATGGGTGTTTTTCTCCATGGCATGTGTGGTAATGGAATGGAAAGTAAAGGTAAAACACTGTGGAGACACTGTGTGTATATATGTGTGTGTGTGTGTGTGTGTGTGTGTGTCTGTTGTGGTCAAGCTTTAAGGAAAAGGTTGAGTGTGTTTGTCTTAGCTTTGGCACCCTTGCACCTGGTATATTTGTGTAAGTGATGGAAAATGGTGTGTGTGTGTATAAGTATGTGTGTGAGTACCTGAGGATGTAGTATTGCCAACTGGGGAGAAGTGAGAGTGACGCTGCCCAGAACGGCTTCAGCATGCCCAGTAGAGCAGAGGAATTATGAGATTGGAGATGAATTTTAGGTGGTGTGTATCTGTGTGTGTGTGTGTGTGTGTGTGCAAAGCAGTGAAGGCCACACATTACATCAGGAGAGTTTGTGTGAAACAGCAGGTCATTGTTAGGATCACATGCCAGTGTCGCTCCCAATTCTCCTTAAACTCCTCTGCTGCAAGAGACAACCTCGTGCTGAGAGAGAAGAAATAAGTGGCGTCTGACGTCTTCTGCCTCATTTGTTTCCTCCCGTCTCGGCTCATTCTTCTGGAATTTCTACCTGCCGTGATCAGCCTAGATTTGTCACTGTCTGATCCCTTTTATCCACATGCTTCACACTCCATCCATTCTTAAAACAGAGCAGCCAGCGTTTATTGTCATGTGTGAACCAGACTTTGGCACAATGTGTTTTCAAATGTTTGGCTTTATGCTGTTTATCTTGCCAGGTACTGACACTGTTTCAAAGGCAGATGCTGAAAGAAATCTCAGTACCATAAAAGTAGTAATAGCAGTTGTTTTTTTTCCAGAGAGTTTGATGAGTTGGCTTCACTTATGCAAGAACTTGTGGCTCAAATAAGAGCTCTTTTACTCTGGCGTGCTGTGTGCAGTTCTTATGACTTATCATCCTGAAGTATTTCACAAGCCAAAATAAGTCAAAATAAGTTAATGTTACTTATTCTTATTTAGTTAAGTTACACCACATGTTTATTTACATTATTTTCTTACTTTTGTTTTTACTGAAGTGCGATAAGTCACACACTGTCCGATTTTCACAAGTTGACTTTACTTAAAGAATTATGCAGAGTCATTGCCTCCAAAAAAATACCAATTATAGTATATCAAATCAAAAACTTCATGTAACTTTTTTGCATGCTTATACACGGGATTTATATTATGTGTTAAGAGACAGACATCTCATTTTTCTTCCCATGCATGTGTCCTATTCATGTCTTATTGGCTAACCCTTTAGAGTGTTCTCAGCCACACAAACAGTGGAGACCACATTACACAGCCACAAGAAGACTAAACACAACCTAACTGAACTTATTCCCGTGAGAAAAAGTACAAATGAAATAAATGCAGGAAAAGAGTACAGATAACTGCATTCTTCCTTCATTTAAACTTTTTTCAAATTTACATGTTTATATTATCATTGAAATTATATTGTTTACATTTGCAGTGTGTAGCCAGTGTACATTTCTATACAGTATTTTGGGAAACTCTATATTTCCTTATACACTATTTGATAGTAATTTACAGATGTTCAGTGAATTTCAGTGTTGTTGTTTTTTTTTCTTTTATAGATGGTAAAAAACAAATTGACGCAGTGCTGAACACCTTTGAATATTTCCGCCGAAAGAGCAAAGAGAGAGAGGAAGAACTCCACAAGTCGTACAATGACAGATCCTACCTGAGCTCTGAGGATGTGGGGCCTGGGGAGAGCCGCACAGGTATGTTTGGAGCGCCTGCTTACAAATGGACAGAATTGTCCTGTACACACATGACACAGAGCCTGAAATAAAACACTACAGCTCATGAAACATTCTGTTGTGGTGCAGACTTCGTAGCAGTGCTGACAGGACTGAAGGACTCGTGGCTGCCCAGCTCCAGTGGAGTTGCCAGAGCTCGCTTTACTCTGACCAGAAGCAGCCTGACCTTTTCCATCACATACCAGAGGTAAGACTCTTTGCTTCTCTTCAGATGTCGCTCTGTTCTTTTTTTTTTTTTAAGATCAGGTACGCCAGTATCAGTGCCTGTTCCTAACTATTCCAGCTCCTTTCCAGCTTATTCCAAACAGACCTCCTGTGTTTATATATTTTTCTTTTTTTATAAAAACAAACTTTGTTTTTTGAGTAACAGTCAGTATAATAGAATACAAAACTGGAACTGGAGAAAAAAATAGTTATTTATTTTCAATAAATTAAAAGTTTTGTCAATTTTTCTGCCTGCATTTCGCTTACATTTCACTCTGGCTTTCCAGAATGGGCCATCCCACTAAGATTGTCTTCCTGGACTCAGATGGGACCCCTGCTTTCGAGTACAGAGTCCCCAAGGAAGACTCTGACATGGTAAGCATAGAAAATCATCTCCTTGCGTCCTGTTACATGTGCATGAGTGTTCCCTGACAGAAAGGGAAACTAAGCACTGGTGTAATGAACACTCACCCTGCGACTTCTTCACTCATAATTCACTCTGCAATAATAAACGATAAACACACTTGCTGACACCCACATACACACGTGGTGACATTTCTTCTCTGTTCCATTGCCCATTTTCAAACAGAGTCGGCCTGATTGCGGTCGGCATCAACACGTGGCCCTTCAGGTTTTTAAGGTTAATAACAGCCCAGCGTTATCCGGATAAATCAGTAAAGTGATATGTTGATGTAACAGTAGTAACCGTGCATGCATGTCCACATACTCCTCGAGGTCTGACTCTTGTCACTAAGCATCATTTCCTGCCAAAACACACACATCTCCACATTACATTTCAGACCTGAACTGCCTGCTCAGTGAGGCAGGAGCCCCCTAAATGCAGGTCCTAGAAATTGGGTCTGTTATTATTTTTAGATAAATGTCAGCGTCAAGCACCAGAGGCCCTTAGAGAAAACACTCTGGCATGAGAAAAGGAAGGAGGGATATGGGGAAGGGGGTTTTGCTTAAGCAAAACTTTTGGGAAAGAGAGGATTTTTCACATGTTACATCACTGCTTAGCAGGGGGACAGAGAACATCGCTAATTAAAATGGAGATTACCCCTGAACTCTTGAGTTATGAGGCACAGGCACACTGCCACATTTCTTCCCTCTGCTCTCAGGGAGAGGTTTTATGTTGAAGCTTTGCAGCCCAGGATTGAGAGTACAATGGTTGGATGTATTCAACAGATGTGCATGTGGTGTCTGATAAGTGTTTTTTCCACATGCATGCTATCCTGAAGAAGTATAAAATGATTTTCATCTTTTAAACACCTACCTGCTTCTGCGTGTGTGTGTGTGTGTGTGTGTGTGTGTGTGTGTGTGTGTGTGTGTGTGTGTGTGTGTGTGTGTGTGTGTGTGTGTGTATGTGTGTGTGTGTGTGTGTGTGTGTGTGTGTGTGTGTGTCTGTCTGTGTCCATGTGTGTGTGTGTCTGTGTCTGCGCGTGTGTGTGTGTGTGTCTGTGTCTGCGTGTGTGTGTGTGTGTCTGTGTCCATGTGTGTGTGTGTCTGTGTGTGGATTATAGAAATGAGAG
>VVHJ01049203.1:0-11847 GCA_015107715.1 Tylochromis polylepis | reverse complement strand
GCATCAATGCCTTCGTCTTGCAGGAACTGCTGACACACTCCAGCCACATGAGGTCTAGCATTGTCTTGCATTAGGAGGAACCCAGGGCCAACCGCACCAGCATATGGTCTCACAAGGGGTCTGAGGATCTCATCTGGGTACCTAATGGCAGTCAGGCTACCTCTGGGAGCACATGGAGGGCTGTGTGGCCCCCCAAAGAAATGCCACCCCACACCATTACTGACCCACTGCCAAAGCGGTCATGCTGGAGGATGTTGCAGGCAGCAGAACGTTCTCCACGGCGTCTCCAGACTCTGTCACGTCTGTCACATGTGCTCAGTGTGAACCTGCTTTCATCTGTGAAGAGCACAGGGCGCCAGTGGCCAAGCTGCCAATCTTGCCAGAAAGCATAGGTACTGAGAAGTGGTCTGTGGTCACCACCTGCAGAACCACTCCTTTATTGGGGATGTCTTGCTAACTGCCTATAATTTCCACCTGTTGTCTATTCCATTTGCACAACAGCATGTGAAACTGATTGTCAGTCAGTGTTGCTTCCTAAGTGGACAGTTTGATTTCACACAAGTGTGACTGACTTGGAGTTACATTGTGTTGTTGAAGTGTTCCCTTTATTTTTTTGAGCAGTGTGCATAGAGAAAACCCCAACAATCAGACGACCAGGAGAACTAGGCTCAGGGACTGACAGCCATCTGCCGCAACCAGTAGGGGGTGAGGAGAGAGAGCCAGAACAAAGGACACACTGTGGAAGAAGGCCACAGTTTAATAATAACTCATGATTAAATGCAAAGTGGTATATCACCACATAGAGGGAAATCTATTTTTGTCTAGAGTAAAGATCAAGCCAAGCAACTTTGGTTGAACATTGGTTAAAAAATGCTGTCCTTCATTTTTTTTTAAAGTGTCTTAAAATTTATGTTAGTTTATCCCAGAACTTTTGAACCTCTGAAAATGGGGCTTTGCATAACAATTGTTAAACAGTTCATACAATTGTTTTGTTAAACCCTTCAAAGTAAAGCTGAAAGTCAGCTCTTCAATCACAGATTGTTTTGTTTTTTTTTCATTTACAATCCATGGTGGAGCTGTACAAAGGCAAAACTGCAAAAAGCGTGTCTTTGTCCCGAGCATTATGAAGGGCGCGTCAGTAATTTACTAACTAATTAGTAATTTACTAATTTTTGGTAACTGTAATTTACAGATCACATCATCTTTAACCAGCATTACCTTAGGAATGTCAACAGCAGATAAATCCCTGACAATTTATCATCAAAAATGGACAGGTTTATGCTTTTTCTTTTAATTTCAAACCTTTTCTTGTAAACACGTGTTACTGAATTAATATTTAAGTGCTGCAACACCCTTATTAAGTTCTTAAAATGTAAGAGAAATTTAGGCTCACTTCAGTACTTTCTTACAGCAAAGCCAAACATAAATGCTAATGTTTCAAAAATACTTCAGTGATGACTGTGCAGCTCACTGGCTTTATATAAAACAAAGAGGAAAGTTACGAAAGTAAAAGTTTGCATTAGCTAATTATTTAGTATAATGTTACATGTTTAACATCGAGTAGCCTTTGAGGATTTTTTTCAAAGATGAAATTAATTCGCGTACAACTAGAACTTGCCCAATAAAATCGCACCGCTTCAAACACAAATCGGACTGCTTTTTAACGCAAAACGTTTTGATCCAGAACGAGAATCCAAACAGCTTTAGTGCTACTTTTTATAGGCTATTTAAGTGTGCTCTGCTGGAAGTGTTTGCATGATTGCACTGAAAAGTGTTCTAGGGTAGTGGAAAAATCTTTGGTTTTTAATCTAGCACCATCATCATATAAAGTTTTTATAGTCCATTTTGGCTAAAATGTTGGTTTACTACAAAATTCCAGCAAGAAGTGGTGCATTTGGTACATGACCAACCACCTCTCTGTAGTGCATTAGTGCTTTATCTGCAACATATTTAATTTTTACTAGGAAGCTTTACGGCCTAACTGTTCTTTATAATGCTTCACTGATTAATTGTCTGAATAGAACTGAAATTACATCTGTATCTCCACGTATTATAGTCTCTATTTCTCTATTTAAATGACCAAATACAGAGAGAGAGTGAGACAAGGTAATTAGTATGTATCTTTTTAGAAATACACTTTAATTTGTAAAAAACTAGTTTACTTTCCTTGCCTTGGCAAGCTTTAATCTTGACTCTGACTACCTTCTTCTTCTGGTATGCAAATATATGTGAAAGGATGACTGTGTCTGTTTTTTTTTTTAAGAAAGCTAAATCTTTAGTTTTGCACAGCAGAATTCAGTTATTAAACACGTACTACTTTTTGAGTCGTCACACCCTAAGCACATTTCTAACAAAATGGGCAGTCAGCTATCGTTTCACTCTATAGTTTGGAACCAAAGAAAATGAATCCTCAGCTAAGCCGGTGTGCCAGAAGAGAGTAAAGTTGACTATTTTTGTCCTAGAACGATTTGCATGCAGAAAAAACTGACAGCATCACTCTGTCCCACACTGCGGTGAGCAATGCTTTCAGCCTGGCCAACCCCATAAAAATTTTTGCCTCTTCCGCTGCTTCTTATTCTCACTCACGAACAAGACACTTTGTTGTTTACTTGCGAACAAAATACTTTATTATAATGTGACTGCTGATTACCAGTCAATCCCGTACTCCATATTTCCTTCACTTTTAAATCAAGCCCAAGATAACTGAAATCTGTCTCCCAGCTTTGACTTAGCCAACCACTAGTTTTCATAACGTACCATAACTTTCTACTGCTTTCGTGTAATGAGAAGTCAGTTTGTTAGGTCGATTTTTGTGATCACAAGAAAAGCTTTCTGGTCATTGCAGGGAACAACTGGAAAAACAACAATAAGTTCATTTTATAATCCTAAATACACATTGAGACAAGTCTTTGAGGCATATATTAAATAAGTAGCTAGATCTTTTCATCACAATCAAATAAACATTTTGATAAGCTTAAAAGTAATCTTTTATTAGCAGCTAGGACTAGCTTAGGCAAATAAATGGATGATGCCCAGTTACTTTTTTGTCATAAAAATATAATATATATATATATATATAGATAGATAGATAGATATAAAAGCAAGGTACTTGGCCCTGAAAAAAAAACAAGCTTGTATGATTCTAAAATGAATAATTAATGTCATTACCTAAAAGACCATACAACTGATCATGTATTTACTGAAAAGCGAATGAATGTGACTACATTCATTAGCAAACTGTTGAGCTTTGCGACATGTTTCTCTGGGGTACATTGGTTAACAAATTTATTCGACCTCCTGTCATAGTAAGAACAAAACCAAATATTTTACAAATCTGTCAAAACCCGTTTAAAAATAAAATCACATATTGTTATTTATAATAGTAAACTGAATAACATTTTTATTCCCAAAATTAAGCCGGCACATTGGACTTTTCTGAAAAGTCTGACATTAATGAACCATAATATTCAACCACTAAAACGTCTGTTCAAAAATGCGAGTAAACAACTGTAATTTGGTCTCTACGGTTTTTTTTGGTTTTTTTAAAAGTGCTTTACAATTATTATCATTATTATTATTATTTTGCTTTTTTGTTAACCAGTAAATTTGCAAGTCCACGGGTACCAACATTAATGATATTTTAACATTTAAAATATAGTTTCGATTACAGAGCTTGTGCATACCGGTGGACTAACCATTACAGAAACACAGAAAACAAATTTGGTAATTACCAAGACTTTGAATTTAGAGCCGCTGTGGTATAAACGTGACATTGGGTGGTGGTCTAATAAATTTGTTATGCTTTCTGTTTAAATGCAAAAGTATTCGGGTGTTAATTCATTGGTACTTGTACAGATTTGGGCATAACGTCAACATGTTTTCCATTTTGTGGTCCTCACACACAACTTCGACCTGCACATATAGGAAATGCATATGAAGCAGTAATAAAACTGAGTGGTTTTATAAATGGTGGTTTTATATATAGTGCTTTATAGTTAATTTAAACTTACACAAAAAGCTGTGTATTTAGTGTTAGGGAAAGACTGTAGATCTCCACCTAAAACTCATTTCCCCGTTAACAAACCAAATTGTCATAATCATGACAATTTGGTTTGCTAGTAAGAAACAGGAAATTAACTGGGCAGAAACAACAATGACTTTTCCATATGCTAGCTTCTGTTACTTTTGCCTGTAAAAGACAGTGGTTGCACAGTCACTACATCAGATTTTGTATTTAGTCATTTGCACAAGGATCCTGTGCTCGGAGGTTAGAAAAGTACAGAAACATATACACCAACCTGAGGGATTTTCATTACCCATGTTCAAGTGGTTTATTACTGCTTTTGGTCAGTTAGATATTTAGAAAGCCGTTTGTCAGCAATTAAAAAAAGAAGCTTAAGAATTATGACACTTTACAGCTGACACTGGCACAAATCACTGGGAAGTGCAAATCAAATGGCATATTTAATTGTTAGGAAAACAGGAACCAAATATTTTTTAATATCAAATCAATCAACTTAAGACTGGCTTCAGCACCTGTACTGCTTTCATATCGGAGGATATTAATTAGGGACAGCATATTTAACTGCGAAGGCACGGCTCAGACAAGTTTCCGTAGTTTTCATGCCTTTCCTTTGCTTAGACTTATGTATGCAGTAAATACCACACAAAAACACACAAAATGTTCAGGTGATTTCATGCTCATTACTGAACGCCGATGACCGTGTGTGCAAAAGGAAAGCTCAAAGAAGTGCCAAATTTCATGCTGAACTGGTTATCTGAATGAATTTATGAAAGAGCAGCAATTTTTGTTGTTGTTGTTGTTTTCAGTGCAAGACTTATTTGAGAATTCATTTAAACTTTGCCTGTTTTGTTAAATAACCTATAATAACCTATTTAATTTGAGGTTAGTTATATCACTTTGTCTTAAAGATGTGAGGATTGTTTACTTAGTATACAACTAAAGAAATAAAGACAAAGGCATTATAGGGCAAAGTATTATATTAATGTATGTTTTATGAATTACTGTATATGCCATTAAGTTAGTGGGTAAGCAACATGCACTTTAATTGTCTTTGGCAATAATAGCTAAGCTCCCATCATACGTAAAGCAGTCTCAGCCTCACGTTCTCGTCACGCATCTCAATGTCCAAAAACAATTACACAGTGTCATAATGTAAAACGTAAACTGTTCCTTCAGAAGTGAACCATGTCACAAAAGACATTTAGAGCAGTTACACATTAAAAAAGCAATCATATATTTTATTCTCTGAATAGACTAACAGGTTAACAGAACAAAAATAGTGTGCTGAAACTATGATGCAGGTTTGGGTTTATTATAAAACCAGGAGATGAAAAAAATATACCCATACATTTAGCGTTGTAGGTACTTTATGTGTGTGATTCCATTTTGTGAAACCCAATAAGTTTTCATTTCAGAGGAAAATATTATTCTTTTTACTCCCATACATTAACAGCTGTGTTGTCACTGGATACCTTGAAAACTAACAATGTTACATGCAAAATAGAAATAAGATACATTTTTAAGAACTTAGATTAGCAATTGTGATGCAAAAATGTGTAGTCTTCAAAAATCCTTTTATTTTAATGTGTTCAGTGATGCAAATCTTGATTATATGTACTTTTCAGCCTTCCCTGTGCTTCATTTATATTGCTTGCTTAATCATGTCTTGAATGATAAGGCCTGGGACCTCTAGAATGACATGAACAAACCTTTCTCATTTGTTGTATTTTAAGTAAAGGCAAGTAATGAGTCTGTGCTTTCTTTGACATTATTTTTCTCTTTCTAAAGGAACTGTTTAAGATATTTTGAAATACTCTTTTTTTGCTTTCTCTCGGACAATTAGCTAATAGCTGATATCCAGTTTCTCTGTGCCTCACTTAGAAATAGTTCCACATTGTAAGAAGTGATGTTATTTCCTGTCTTTAGAGAGTGAGGTGACAAGACTTGTTTGAGAGTGGTGAGTAAGGAGCTTAAATTAAAACGCAGTTTAGCTAGCTTTATTTTAAGGCTACAAACATCAAGTACATCTATAAACAGAAGGGCTTTCTGAAGGTCATTTGCTGCTTTTTTTTGTGTGTGTTTTCTAATTTTCAGTCCAGTCCTTGTGCCCGACTATTTCCAGAGGGGTTTTCTTGACCTATTAATCCAAAAGACCTGTCAGTATCAAGGGATGAACAAATGTTGTGTGCTTACAGCAGACAACTTAGCAAAGTACTCTTTCTTATAAGCAGCCTGTTACAAAAACACATATTTTTTCCCCACTTCTTTAGTCAAATCTACAAAAAATGCCAGCGATAAAACAGTTTGATGGGCATAAAATTGTATTTTTATACCTGCAAAGGGATTTCTACAGCTTTGGCCAAACACTTGGCATATCTTAAGTCTTGGAACATCGTTGGTGATGTGTTTACTAAAGTATGCTGGCATATAGTGGGTATACCAGCATACAGATGGTGGATCTGAGTAGATAAACTAACCCAGAGCTATCTACAAGAATGCTATTTATACAGGACACTACAAGCAAGAGTGGAGTAACCTAGAAGAGTGGAAGGGGTGCTAATTATATGAAAAGAACAAAAGGTAAGTCAAAAAAGTGTCTGGTCAGTGACCATGGGGTATGCCGAGTGAGGTGGGATTGAAGTCCCCCCAGCTTATCGCTCATTACATCTGAGAGAGAGAAAAAAGGACTTAACATCCAGTCTTTTATTATCTCGCTAACAGTTAATCATGCTTAAATCTAATCAAAGTATTATCAAGAAAAAACCTAATCAATATGATGAGTAACAAAATTGGCATTGTAACCAGTTTAATAAGCTGGTTTTAATGATGCCGTAGTTAAAAGTCAGAGAGAGTATAACAGGGTGTGGCTGGACACTGGGTGATTGGATGTCATCTCAGGAGATGTGACTTCCAGAGAGAAACGGGGGAGGAGAGAGACGAGGATGCATATGGGCAAATGAGTATAAACCAATCTGCCTAGGAACATTTGGGCTTTCTTTGTCCTCTGGTTCCTCGCATGAGGAAGAGAACATAAGATCTGGCCCTGGGACTCCACCGTTGGAAATGACAGCAAGAATTGCTAGCAGCCATCACCCGAACACTGTGGACTCACAAATTAGTTTTATATTTGTCTCTGCTCATTTTTGCCATGTTGGCGTATAACCTCCAAGGATTTCGCCGTTTTCCACTGGATTACAACTTCCAAGGATTTGCCTCCTTTCCTATTGCAGTATATCTACAAGGACCAGAGATAACCGTGTCATGGCCAAAGCCCAGTCTCTCCCCAGCCTCTCTCCTCTCGAGATCAGCATTAGATCAGACCTGGAGGGGCGTGACTGGGAGGAACGGTCTACCTGATCTGAACTGGAGCAGTGTTCTGTTATTGGACTTCTGTGGAAACCGCAGTTTGTCCATAACGAACACCATGTTTGAACATAAAGGTGGTCATAAGTGCACGTGGCACCATCAACCTGTGCTTTAGGTCGTGGGTTGATGATCAATTTTGCAATCATATTATCAGATCTGCGGCCATATGTTGTGGACACTTGGGTGAAGAGAGGGGCTGAGCTGTCAACTGATCAACACCTGGTGGTGAGTTGGATCAGGTGGCGGGGAGGACGCCGGACAGACGTGGCACACCCAAACCTATGGTGAGGGTGTGCTGGGCACGCCTGGCAGAGGCCTGCAGAGCTTCGACAGTGTTTTTAGGGAGGCTGGAGACTAAACGGACCATATTCAGCGCCTCCATTGCTGAGACTGCTACATTCAGCTCCTGTCGTAGTGGTAACCCCCGAGCCAGATGGTGGACACCAGAGAAGGGAGCCATCAAGCTGAGGAGAGCGTCGAATGAGGCTTGGTTAGCCTGCAGGAGTTCGGCGGTAGCTGATGGGTGCCGGCAGGCTAAGCGGAATGCGGCTCGGGCAGTGGCTGAAGCAAAACCTCAGGTGTGGGAGGAGTTTGGGGAGGCCAAGGAAAAAGACTGCCTCAAAGCCATTCTGGCAAAACGTCAGGCAACTAAGGAGTGGAAAGCAGTGCTCTGCTCACACGGTGTATAGTGCAGGTAGGGCGCTGATGACTTCAACTGAGGATATAGTCAGGAGGTGGAAGGAATACTTTGAAGAGCTCCTTAATCTCATTGAGTCTATGCCAGTATGCTGGAAAGGAGAGTCTGTTTTTTTTTAACCTGTCCTGTCCAGCAGGTGGAATCCTTGTCTGAATGCTTTGTGGTGCCAAACATATTTGCTTTACCAAGAGGAGCACCACAGACTCTCTTTAGGCTCCTCTTGTTAATCTTTTTGTTTTATTTATTTATTTAATTTTCTTATTCATATTAATGTCTATGTGGATATTATGCTGGAGCGGACAGGGTACACGCCCAGTCAAGTACTCTGAAGCCACCAAACGCCCAAGTCCCAGGGGGGGGGGCAGACCCAGACCCACACACACACACACACAAACTGGACACAGACACATATTAATCCACATCTACCCCACCCTCTGAAGTGTGGACGGACAGACATAGCAGGCAGCGATCCCGGGATGTGGGGGGTGGGGGTGGGGGTGTAAGAGGACCAGCCTGCTCCCCTCCCCATTTTTCCGTGTCAAAAATGGCCTGTTGGGTGCATGTGTTGGTATACGTGAGTGTATGAAGGGTGAAAAGTGAGTATGACTCTGTTATTGAAACTGAGGGGAGAGATGTGACATGCACATGAGACTGCTGGTCAGCAGTGTCTAAGGTGCGTGTAAAATGGAGAGAAACTCAGTAGCGAAGAAGTGATTGGGACTGCCTCGGCAGCTCTGCCCACCTACCTCTGGGTAGGGCTTCTGCCCCCCAAGGTCCTGTGTTTATAGTGATGTGTCGTGAGATGTAATGATTATGGTGTAATTAAACAGGAGAAACAGATGTCAACATGGCACACCCAGCAAATCCACTCGAATGGCCCTACCAACTGTGACCTGTGCAGCTCATTTCCCCCCCGAGACCAACGTGTGTGAGTGATGTGTTGTCAGAGGAAGCAGAGGGAGAAGAAAGCTCGGGATGATTAAGACCAGGAGGTACAGGAGTACCCCCAGAAGGAGAGCCAGCAAAGCTGGTTCAGTGAGCACCCCATTTCCAAAGGGCAGCACCCGTCATTCCCACCGCAAAGGGTAGTCCAGCTGGTCCGCTCAGAGTCCCAGCACCAGCACCTTATTCAACCAACAATAAAGACGAAAAAGAACAAGACAGAAGACGGACTAGCCTGAGTCTGAGACGAGCCACAGCCCCAGCCCATCTCAACTGCCGCCTCTCCCGAACGCCCAAAGTCCCCCTATTACAAGCGTGGTGTCAGCGTGATCCAAACGTGAAGTGAAGAATGTCTGAAAAAAGGACGGGTCATCAACATTTGGTACATATATACTAGCGATTCACAGATCCATATTTTGAATCCATAAATTAAGTATTATAAATCTGCCTTCTGGATCTGTTACAGCGCCACTAACATTGAAGTTTATTTTTCTGTTAACTGATGCTATGCTTCTTTGTTTTGAGCTGTAACAAGCTAAGTACACGTGAGAGAGCTGTAGAGAAGCGAGTGTGCGTGCGGGTGTTTTGAACATATATGCTTTTCCTGTAGGAAGATTGTATCTGCCTGTAAGTCATTCCACCAATTAGCAATTTTAATTGTCTTTTCCCTGGAACCAGCTCCAGGTACGTGCCATGTGCCATATAATTCTTCTCTTCAGTACAGCCGTGCCGTGGTGTTTCGGTCGTGATAAGGCTGCCCGTTGATGTACAGTTTGTCAGCCGTGATGATTGTGAAAAAAGGTGACCAGGACCTTGTGCCGCTCCAGGATCTTGTTAGGAAACTGGTCATTCATGGTGAAGTCCGTTCCTCTCAGCTGCCGGCCGCGGCCCTTCACCAGCTCTTTCTGTTTAAAATGTTAGAATTTGGCCACGATCGGTCTGGGTCTGCATCCATCTGGTCGTTTGCCTCCCAAATGATGAGCACGATGAAAACTAATGTTTCTTACAGTGTCCTCTTGGACATTTTAGGTAAGTTTGGATAAAATTTCTCACTGTTGTTTCCAGATCCTCTTCTGCCTTCTCTGGTATTCCTGAAAACACCACGTTATCGCTCATCCTGCGGCCCTGGAGCTCAATAACAGTTTCTTTGATTCTTTTGTTTTCTTCCAAGACCCAGGTCATTCCCTCGGTGAGGGATTTCACTGACTCTCTGAGGGCAGCATTTTCAGCAGTGTTTCCACCTCTCAAGGATATTTGAGGGCATGTAGAAGTTTGCCCATGGCAGAGAGAGAACTGAGCATAAAAGTGATGCTCTCGATTTAGTGGTCAATCTACATCCCTACCGTCACCTATGGTCACGAGCTTTGGGTAGCGACTGAAAGGACAAGACTGCGGATATGGAAATGAGCTTTCTCCAGAGGGTGGCTGGCGTCTCCCTTAGAGATAGGGTGAGGAGCTCAGCCATCCAGGAAGGGCTCAGAGTAGAGCCGCTGCTCCTCCACATCAAAATGAACCAGTTGAGGTTTTTCAGGCATCTGACAAGGACGCCTCCTGTGCACCTCCTGGGTGAGGTTTTCTGAGCGTTTCCCATCGGGAGGAGGCAGACCCTAAACACAATGGAGAGACTGTATTTCTTGGCTGCCCTGGGAACGCCTCAGTGTTCCCCCAGATAAGCTGGAGGAGGTGGGTGGGGAGAGGGAGGTCTGGACTTCTCTGCTAAGGCTGCTGTCCCCGCAGCCTAGCCCCAGATAAGCGGAAGAAAATGGATTGATGGATAAATGGACTAAATTTAACATTACAGGTGTAATCTGACAGGTGCGACTGAGGGGATTTGTGCTCAGAGGAAGCAGGAGGGACATCCAGCTCTGTATGCCTGCTGGGTAATACTCATAGGATCAGCGACTGACTTTTTAAACAGAGAGCCGGTTCCAGACCTTCCTGTATTGGGGGTTCCTGGTCAGGATCCACAGGTACCAGGTGACAACAATAGCAATAAAGATAAGGAGTAAAGTTAAAGGTCTTGTCAAGTGGCAGATCAAACAAACAAATCAAGCGAAGGCAAATGGTCACTTTAGGAGGAGGGGAGATTCTTTTAGCCTGCAGGTTCTGTTTGAATAGAATAGAATAGCTACTTTATTGTCATTCAGAACATTATTAAAATATCCACTCAACTAGAGATAAATTATCTGAATTTCAGGAGCGGGATCAAGCCTCCAAACACGCTTATCTACATATGATCCCCCCCAGTTTTACAAGCTGTTCATTCTCGTTTTCGTGCCCCTCCCTCCCCTTTTTTCACTTCTTTCACTTCTTCATTTCTCATTAGCACATGGGGATCTGCCAGGCCCGGGAGCCGCTGCCAGTCCCCATCGAGGCCTTACCCAAACCGCAGCTCAATTCTTCAGAAGAATCAGGGGACACTCAAAAAAATACAAATATAAATATAAATATAAATAAATAAAAATATAAATAAGAATATAAATAAGAAGTGCTGTGGAGATTGAAATATACATGAGTGCAGGTGATGATCAGTTCAGAGAACAATACGGGGTCACGTGTTTGAGTCAGAGCAGGTGGTGGGAACAGTCTTGTGATTATTGTTCATGAGTCCAACAGCAGAGGGGAAGAAACTGTTCTTATGGCGAGAGGTTCTGGTCCGAATGGACCGGAGCCTCCTGCCTGAGGGGAGCAGGTCAAACAGACTGTGTCCAGGGTGAGAAGGGTCAGCTGTGATCCGAGCTGCACGCCTCAGTGTCCTGGAGGTGTACAGGTCCTGGGTTAGGGTTAGGGTTAACCCTTCCTGAAGTCCACAATAATC
>VVHJ01049201.1:3708-13918 GCA_015107715.1 Tylochromis polylepis | reverse complement strand
TGTGTGTGTGTTGATAAATGGACAGACAGCAAGCTGATCGATCGGTTCACTAACAGGAGGCGACACAATAATCTGCTCGTTTGTCGGCTTAACTGGGACGTCAATACTGTATCGACTGAAGTGTCAGCCACACGAGGCCTTCATTAACCCGCCATCTGTCAACCACACACACACACACACACACAGAGTTATGTTTCCATCCCTTCAGAGGACATCACACTCACTTCCTGCAGAATAATCTTACACCAAGAAGAATTTAATGACTATTTTTTCAAAGGATTGCATGTCCACGTCCGGTCCCCACACTGAGGGTGTTTAAACACACTTCTGTCCCCACATCAGCAGTAAGACCAGCACACAGCGTCTCCGTCCGTTGGATCTGTGTGGATGTGTGTGTGCTGAGTTTTTATCCAACCTGTCAAACATGTTGATTTGTTGGGTTTATGTACTCGGGGAACCTCATCGGTCTCGTGGTCTTTAAGCTCACAATGTTAAACATGGCAGCTCAGACAGAAAGCGCGATAACTGCAGGCAGTGAGTGATGACCTCTGACCTTTTCTAACACTCTCAGAGGTGAGGTTGTCTGCAGTAATGAAACAATGGCTGAAGAAGTGCCTTAGACTTTGCACAATATCGCCACATTATCAGCAATTATCACAGTTTTTTGTAAAAAAAAAAACCCAAAAAACACACAATAAAGAGATAAATTTGAGTTTGTAATAATCCGTATTTCAAAGAGCCGTTTGTCTAAATGTTTGACTGTTTAAATGAGAAAAAAATCCACAGGATATTCTGTTTTTATAGTACTGGGAAAATTAATTTTTAAAAAGGGGAAATTCAGCAAAATAAAAAGACAAAAACTAAAAAGCTTCAGCTGAAACAAATCACAGGCAGTTTCACAGTTTAACTCTTTGTGTCGACTGTTTTGTGTTTGTACGTTTTATTTCTCGGTTGTATCATTCTAGTCTTGTAGGTCGTGACAGTTCGAAATAGTGAAATGATTAATTCTGTTTCATTCACAATCAACACATGACATATATAGTTCTTGCCCTCATAGTTCAGTAGGTTTGTACTGTATTGTGTATTGTGTTGTAACAGACTGGTCCACCTTTGTTAGTTTTCTGTTTTCATCTTTTTGTTTGACGTCATCGTTACTAAAGCCAAGGATGTGTCCAAATAACGGAAACGGCATTTTACTGGAGTTGCATCTAACGTGCTGGACAGGAAGTGTCACGTGACACACTCGGTGTTTTACGGGACAGTATGACCTTGGGAAGCATTAACAGAATTCAGAAACAAAAAAATGGACTAACTGACGTGGGTAAGTTTGTTTTCGATGACCTGCCGCGCTAAGCTGAGCCCTCGGTGCGGTCTGGCAGGAACAAACCTTTCACAGATGTGGAGAAAGTGGGTTTCTTACTGCACACCTTCACCACAGAATACCCAAAAGAAACATCCAAGCTTTGTAAATGATGTTGTTCTGGTTTGTTTGTTTTTTTAATTTTTAATATGTTGTGAGCTTGCAGAGCAGCTGCATCGGTCGGACTTCAAGCTCCCAGGCCTCTGGTAGAGGGCCCGAGCTTGAAGGATGAAAGACCGCCCACAGGGCTGAGGGGAAGTAAAACTTTTTTTAATATATTTATATCCTGAACCCACCTCCTTTCTTGTCTTCCTCCTTTACAAAGACTTTAATCTCACTGAAGCTGATTTCTTCAGTCTTCAGGGACGTCTCTCAGACCACTCGGACGTTTCTCCTGCCTCTGCTGAGACCTAGTCCTCCTGGATCTGAGCAGCTCCTCTCGGGGTTTTCCTTCAGCCTGCTGAACAATGAGCCGAGCCTCAGATAAAGACGGATCGTCTCCGGCCGATCACGCGTCTGCTGCGGTTCAATAAGAGCGCTCGTTCAACGCGACAGGCGTGACCGTGGCACGTGGCACGGCGGCCGTCTCAGCCATCATCACAACCTGACTGCCAATGATATTTACCTGAGAGCCGTTTGAATACGGGTCAGAGCTAAAGCCGGGCGTCTCCAACTGTTTGACACGACGAGTGATTCTTAGAGTAGTAAGAAAAACATTTAAAGAATGTGAGCAGAAGGTTTGAGCTGCCATCTCACAGAAATTAAACGGGGTCTCTGTGCTCATTAACAGACAGCTCTCAGACTTAATTAGAGTAGCTTTGTATGAATCGCACTTCAAAATAATCCTTATTTACCCTAAAATGGTTGGATATATCTGAAACAAGCCCTTTATCTCTTTAATATCCTCCTCACTAAATGTCCACTCTCTTAAGATCGGCCAACTTCTGACAGCTTGTCGAGGCGCATCACCACATATTAGATTTTAAAGCGACATAGCCACCCTCTGGTTTTTGGACGATGTTTTGGAAGATGCTGAGACGCAACAAAAAAGGCAAGAGCTCAATCTCAGACTCTACAGACCTCAGTTAGCAGGTTCAAGGTTAAGGTTCACGACAGTAAAAAGACTGTTTGGAAGGTTTGCAGGAAAAAGCCTCTTCTCTCTAAGAACAACATGGCAGCATAGCTTAGGTTTGCAAAACTGCATCTGAATAAACCACAAGAGCTCTGGAACGATGTCCTTTGGACAGAAGAGACCAGAGTGGAGACTTTTAATAAACAGCAGCAGGTTTAAAGGAAACAAACACATCATACAGCTGTCAGCACGGTGGTGGAGGGATGATGATCTGAGTGGACAGTGAGCTCCTCTGTTTACCAAAGTATTCTAGACTCAGTGTGAGGCCATCTGTCCCACAGCTAAAGCTTGGACCAAACTGGGTCATCAGCAGGACAATGATCCAAGCACAGCAGCAAATCTCCAACAGAACAGCTGGAAGAAATAAGAACGGAGCTGCTGCAGCGGTCCAAAGCGCAGACATCAGCCTGACTTCAGAGAGCTGTGCATGAACGAATGCTGCAAACCTGAATGAGCTGAAGCATCGCTGTGAAGAAGAGAGGACCAAAACACAGTTGTTGGGGAAATGTCGTCTTTATGGGGGAAAGAGTTAAAGCGATCTGTCATGACTACAAAAAGTAATGGGTTGTATTTCTTTGTGTATCTTTTGACAACGTCATCTCCATCAGCTGAACTTACAACTCCTCGACCCTCTCATCGTCTATGCAAAGCAGGCCTTTGAATCAGTGCACGAAGAACCAGCAGAACTCATTTGCTGCCATCTGTTACTGTAGAGAACAGAGTGAGTAACCACTGAGGTAGTACTGAACACCCGGACAGACACGCCTTACAGATGTAGTGACCTCCAGAAAGCTTTGCACTCTTGGCCACTGGCCTCAAAAAACCCCTGAACATCATCATCCATCAATACGCACTGCATGCTACGACCCGGGGCCATGAAGGGCGCGGTAGACCACACGTTACCTGTTGAAGGTAAGACCAGGAGAGAACGGTTCAAGAACTGTAGGAGAAGGAGAGGCAGCAGGCTGTGTTCAGGAGATACGACCTGTCACCTGAAGAAGAAAAAGCAGCTGCTTCTATTTGGTCGCTCAATTTGTTTTGCTTTCTGTCTCAAAGACGGAGAGAAAAGTTGCCCACTCCTATTCTGTGAACATCATTCAATGATGGTGTGGAGGAAGAATTCCCTTTTAACAGGAAGAGACCAGTTAATGTTTGAACTAAAAGACTGTGAACCCTAAATCTAAGCTTCCTTCCCGTGTGGATTTCCTGTTTAAACTGGAGAAGTCGTTGCCCTCAGCCTGGGAACTTCACAGGAAAATGTGTTTTCAGCTGAAACAGTGATTGAATTTTAGCTGAATAATGGCTCTATCTGCTGAACTCTGACTGAGCAGTGACAGAGGAGATTAATTCATCCAACTTTAGGAGGAACACTCGACCTGCTCTCTCATTAGTCTTTAGGACCATTTAACTCCAAACGCACTGCCTCGCAGTGATTGATGGCTCCGATTACATTCACGAAGCCCTCGAGAGGAGGTCAGTCATGTCATGTATGAAGAGATGACTTACAGCGGCCGAGTCGATGAGACAAAGCCAGAGAGCAGCGGAAAAGAAAGTTAATATGTAATTTGCTGCGGTTTGTTAGGCGACCAAACTCAAAGAAAACACTGAGGGATAGCTAAAGGGTATTTCATCATGTCAGAATAATGAAGCACGCGCAGGAAAACGCTGTTTTTTAAAGAAAGAAAACCTCATATTTCCGGTTAGAAAATGGCTTTAAACCTCAGTGCAAAGAGAAACAAAAGGTGGAGATGAAACCGTCTTTAAAAAAGCCCCAAAACTAACATGTCAATGTCCCGCAGGAAGCAGCATGTCACTGGAAGTCTTCATCGTATTTTTATGACCATATTTAAGTTCTGATGCTTCAACAGGAAGTTTCTCTCCTGTTAAACTGTAACGTCTGCTCTTTCTTTTTTTTTGAAGAAAGTAAAATTTAGCCTTTCAAGATCTCGTCGGCATCTGTGACCTTTGACCTCTCCACTGTGTCTGTTTTTACATGAGCCGCTCAGTTGGAATATAAATGTAAAGGAGATATTTTAATTTAGACATTTTTATAATTTCATACAGTATTTTCTGTGTGTGTGTGTGTGTGCGGTCTACCCATCCATCATGTTTTTATGTTTTAACTCTCAAGGTCGCTCGACTGTAAATTTAATTATGTCTCAGCTCTTATTAAGCGACACATTTTATAAAAAAACTGGATCACAGTAATTAATTTTTTGGGGACAGCTGTGGCACAGGAAACACACACGCTTGTGTTACCATCTCTCTGGGGACCATCGCCGATGGAGACCTCCAGCCTTGAACCCTCAGACCCCGCGAGACCCCGTCCGTGTGAGGACCGGACAAAAATGTCCTCACTTTGCACAAAGAGGTAAACTGTCAGGTCTTCACTGCACATTTAGTTTTAGTTGACTCAAACATCAGTAACGTGTCGGATCTTTAATTTTTCTGACAGTGAAACTGATTTTCAGTTAACGCGTGTTGATTGGTCGGTTAAAGACTTCAGACACGATAACTCCAGCTGATGTTAGGCGTGTAGTTAAATCCCAGCAGCTGTAGAGGAAGTGGCTGGTAATGGAGGTTGATGGTGATGCTTTCAGGAGACTGCTGCTCGCTTCGTGCCCCAAATCAAAATGGAGGATTCCTCTATTAAAAAAAAATACAATAGAATAAAAATTGAAATATTTTGTCTTGAGTTCATTATTTTTCCAAAAGAAAAATGTTTACACCAGGAAGCTCCATAAAGCATTCGTGTTAGACGAACTCGAGAGCGCCCCCCCCCCCCGGGAACAGGAAGTGGAGAGAGAGTTTTCTGCTTTGTGGAAACTGGCCAATCAGAGAAAGACAGGCTTTAAGGGAGGATGACCCTAAAGAGACGAGACAAAGCAGCTAGTTTCAGACAGAGATGAACTGAGTGGCCCAGTGTCAGATAAAGGAAGCTTATTTTGAACTGTGAATCATGCACAGCTGCTCTGGAAGAGTCTAAGAATAAAAACGTAGCCGGAAATCTGCAGAACAGGTTTTTCCATTTTTGACCACAACTGTTGCTTGTGATGCGTTCGCTGCGCTTCGTCTGTTCTGATTTTCCTGACATAAATCGCTCTATCGTGGCGTTTACTCGGTCATTAAATATTATGTGAATGAAATCAGCGTGTGGATGAATCTCATGAACAAACCAAACACAGACACAGTTCAGTGTGTTTGACTTCAGATTACCGGGAGCTAATTAACACTAATGCTGTTAATTAGAGCAGCCATGTTTGCTCTGCCAGATCAGAGCGCCGCCTGATTAAAGGAGTAAGCCACCAAAATGACACAAACCGCGAAGTGTTTGCCTTCGTCTGAGGAAATATTGGACCACTAACACACACACACACACATGCCCTGGGATACTGAACATTACATTCATAATCAGATTTAGCAACAACCAGCTTCCCTTTGAAGTGAGAGCTCTTTATGTGGATCCTTATTAACCTGCAAATCTTTATTTGATCTCCACACATCTTTTTTTCCTTTTGTTCATGATCTGATTTTAAACCGAATGAAGTTTTTTTTTCCTTTTAATTCTAAACTGAGTCAGAACTGTTTTTGATGCACGTCAGTTGGGAACACAAACCTCTGTGGATCCATTTCGCCTGCCTTAGTGAAAATCTAAGTGACCATAGTTGCACCGGAGAGCCATCGACTCTGACGGATCTTCTGCTTTTGCTTTTCGCTGGTGTCCTCACAGCTGGTAGTGTGTAACTGTGTCACAGGTAGTCCAGCTCATGCAGGATGAAACATCTGCACGTGCCGTCACAGTAAGGTCTGCTGCGGCTCCAAGCCCAGTCTCCGTGTGGAGGAGATACCAGGAGAGGGGCTGTTACATGAGGAGAACCGGACAGGGCTGCAGGAGCAGCAGCAGGCCAGGTTAGTGTGTGTGAGGAGGAAGAGGAGAAGCACTACATGTGTCTGATCAAGCTATCAGGGACTCTATGAGGGTAGCATTGGAGCCTGATGACCTTTAATAGGACCTGTGCTCACAGACCAGTGCTGTGTAGCTTCACTAGCGTTCACCTGAGAACACCTGAACTGGCAGGTCCAATCATGGCGCCCTGTCCTTTTCACAGATGAGAGCAGGTTCACACTGAGCACACGGAGCCTGGAGAAGCTGTGGTTTCCTCCCTATCTTCCAGACAAGAGGGCAGGTATGAAATCACCGCCTACTGACCAATCAGGTCTGAGAACAAGAAGCACTCAGAGAGTCGAGCCTCCGCCAGTACTCGCTCTCTGGGCAGTACTTACTTTTCAGGTAATGGTGTTGTAGTGTGTAAGTATTCATTTTGTTTCCTTTGCTCTTTTTCAGCGTACTTTCAGAAGTTTGGAATAAAAACAAGTACGACGTGCAGTTTTTTTGAAACCCATTTTTACTTAACATAATTTAATATAATAATTATTTTTTACTGTTTATTTTTGTGGATATAGCACGCGTGGCATTTATTTCATTATTCAGTTAAAGTTGTATAACTGTTTAATAATAAATATCAAGTGAAAATATTTTTTATCACTAGTTTATTGTTTTCCTGATTCCATGATTTTTCTATTTTCTGTCTGATATTCTGTTAACTTACAGTCAGCCTTTCCTTCAAATAAACAATTGGCAAAGCAGGTCAGATCTCTCTCACACACACACACACACACACACACACACACACACACACACACACACACACACACACACACACACACACACTGCTGCTTTCAGTCTGTATGTGTGTTTAAACTCGTTTATTTATTTATGTATTTTATCATAGTTTATCGTTCGCAGCTGCAGGTCCATGTTTCTGATTGGTCAAACTAAATAAGCCCCGCCTCTTTCATGTGAAGGCGCTCCTAGCTAGATGAAGCCTGGGTTGACTTATCGAGTTGATAACCACCTTCATGTGACGGCTTATCCTGACTGTACAGACTCAGAGTCTGGCTGACATTAAAAATCCCTTTTTCAAGAGTCACATGACCAAAAACGCAGCAGACGTAATCACACAAACACTGACACACTGAACAAACCAGTGAACACCAGAGGTGGGACCAAGTCATTGTTTTGCAAGTCTCAAGTCTTTATCCTCAAGTCTCAAGTCAAGTCCCAAGTCCAAAACTTTGAATTTCAAGTCTTTTTGAGTCTTTAAAAAAAAAAGAGAAAAGTTGCAATTATATGTTAAATGTAAACAATAGATCATGTGCTCTTTTTTAAATCTGCGTTTATCTCAACACCTGATGAAACAAGTGAACTTACAAAATAAACACACATTTTGAAATTGCACCTCTATAATATACAGCTCAATTAAACTTAGCTGCAAGAATAGTCTTTCTCTAAACTATAAATTCACAGAATAAACATTCAATGAAAATTTTTGGCCTGAGTGGGTTTTTTTAAATTTTTTAAAAAAAATTAAAAATCTGGTTAATTTGATTGGCTGTGCTGCAGCTCACACACATACAGAGTGTGGTAAGAAGGAACCAATGAACTGAATTAATGGTGCTCACTTTTTTTTTAATATACTATGTGTGTTAAATTTTAGATTTGGGGTAAAATATCAAGTCTTTTCAAGTAACCAGGTTCAAGTCCAAGTCAAGTCACAAGTCTTGGAACAAGTTTTCAAGTCAAGTCTAAAGTCATAAAATTAATGACTCGAGTCCAAGTCATGTGACTCGAGTCCACACCTCTGGTGAACACAACATATCAGGAACTCGCCGACCAGAAAACCAAAAACAGAAGCTCCCACAGTAACTGCCTCCTTCTGTCGGAATTTTAATATTTCAGATATTTTACACATCCGTGCACAAAGATGAGACTGAACCAGGGATTTATATTTTTTTTAAATGAGTGGGAAAGTTGAAAAAGTGGTATAAAAACATAAACAGCAGCTTACCATAATCCAACAGAGGTATTAAAAAAAAAAAGGTAAACAAATCAAGTGTTTCCTTTGTTAGAGTTTTTCCTCTGTAAAAATGGCTTCATATTTCCAGTAGTGCACATGCATCTAAAATGAACTCGTTCCTACTTTGTGCCAGGGCCGTTCCCAGGATTGTCATGGTCCCAGGATCCTGGACACTGGCTTTTTTTTCTGGGTTTGTGATTCGTTTAGGTTTGACAAGTGACTTATATTATTTAGTCTTGATGTTAGTCATTTCCTGTTTTATTTTGATGGTCTCTGGTCTCTCATGTTTTGGATTCATTTCTGCTTCCCTTGTCTCATCAAGTGCTAAATCACAACACCCCCTCTTCTGTCTGTAGTTCCAGCTGTGCTCCCACCTGTTTCCTCTCCCTCATTACCTGGTGTACCTAAAAGCAGAAAGCAGCATGGAAATACTTGAAGTACAAGAACATTAAACCTAAGAGTACTTGAGTAAACGTACTCAGTTACTTTGTAAGATTAACAGTCCTCCATTCTGATGGTTTGGCTGGAGACACCCCATGCCCCCCTTCTAGACACGCCCCTGCTTTGCGGCACATGTGATCCAAAGTTCAGGTGAGGCTGTGGAACAAAAAGAACTGCACACTTTAACACAGGAACACACAAACACATGCTGGATAACCATTTGCGCCATAACATGACGTCACAGATCAGCTGCTGCTCATTAAGTCGTGCTCGGCTCGCGCTCGTCACGTGACACTTTCTAAATCTCCAAATTAAACCTGCAAACAAACAATTACTGGAGTCAACGAGAACAATTAATTGTGCGAGGCCTCCGAGGACCAAATCTGCATATTGAATGAGCTCATTATCATAGCGGTGAGAGACGGAGGAGCCACCGCAGGAGCCGCACGCTGTTAGCCTCGCATTAATCAGCGGTTTAACCTCCTCACACCCACAGCAAACACTCAACAATCAAACTATCAGCTGTTAAAGCTCCACGTGAACCATCTGTCAAAGGCCAGTCTGCGTCCATGTGACGTGTGTGGGGTCAGTGAGAGAGCGAAGGCTGCTTCGCTTCAGTGAAGGTGACGCCACAGAGGAGACAGGAACTATGACACACAAAAACACAACACGAGGAGGAAATGACCAAACGGACACTCTATCATACATTACTGTTATTTTATTTTTTGTTACACTACTCTGGTGTCCAAAGGCTATAGAGTATATATAGAGTATAGATTTCCCAAGTCAAGAGTACAGCGGCCAACTTAAAAACCAGAAAATCCCACGGGGGCCCGCACATCTGAAATCTTCATTCTAATTGAAATAGAAAAGGAACAGAAGTATTTCCTTTAAACTTTATCCGAAAAACATAAACCACACAGGCTGTTGGCTATAAATAACTACTGCTACCCAGTGTTAAAGTCAGTGTGTGACCCATCTGCCACTGGGACACAAGAGCAGAGTAATGAGTAATATCTAATATATATCATACTAACCACCTCCTATTTATATAAACATGTATCTGTACAAACCTGCCCACCTGCAGTACCTTTGCAGCCCACTAGGGGGACCCAATGGGAATCATTGCTATAGAGCAGTGTTTCCCAACCACTGTACCGTGGCACATAGGTGTGAGAAATGATCAGGTGTGCCGTGGAAGATGATCTGGTTGCACCTGATTGGTACTCTAAGCTACCGGCGTGAGTAACGGGCAGAACACTTACATTCTCTTCCACTAGAGGGCAGTTCAACTACCTGCTCTAATTAAATGGTTGCCAACTGGCAGTAAAACAGAAGAAGACGAAGAAGAAATGACAC
>VVHJ01049185.1:0-10860 GCA_015107715.1 Tylochromis polylepis | reverse complement strand
ATTAAAAAAAAAAAAAAAAAAAAAAAAATATTAAAAAATTTTTTTTTTTTTTTTTTTGAAAAAAAAAAAAAAAAAAAAAAAAAAAAGCATCTGGTAACAATGAAGCATTGCTTTACTTTCTTCCTTGGAAGACAACAATTGTAGCAAACTCTATGCTGAGACAAAAAAAAAGGATAATTGTGTAAGAGTAACTACATGGTTGTGATGGAAATAATGTGTTCTCATTTTGAAAATGGAGTGTTAAGTGTCTGTTCATCTGAGTTCAAAGAGCTAATTGTCAGGGTTAATGGGTACTGCAAGTGAACTAAAGCCGGGTGTTGCTGTGTGCAAGAGCAACAAACATCTCAGATAACAAGATCATAATGAGACCCAACAACTCAAGCTCCAAGGACTGTAAGTGTATTCAGTCAACTCTGCCTGCATAACATCTGTGATTATGAAGGGCACAGCAGCTTTTGTTCATATATATATTTAATTAGGATTATATAATTATAATTAATTATATTATATTTGATTACTTTAATGTAGCCACTTTCATCAACTCCTAAAGCCAGTTTTTTCACATTTAATGTCTGTGAAGCTGAACTCATCTGAAAAACAAAACAAAAATAAGCCCAGTCCAGCTGCTGAAAATACACTACAAATGATACTCTCTGAATGCATATTTTACGCAATGCTAAATACAATCAGCTACCTTTTTACACAATATACATGCATTTATTGTGCCATTTGGAGTCCATTACCTTTGAAAAAGACTACTTTATTGTGTTGACTGCGTTTTCAGACAACCATTACGTGTGTAAATTGAGCATAGAGCCCCTGTCAGAGTGGCAAACAAAGCACCTGGATGCCAACTGGTGCCAGTTTATTTGGACAGCAGTCCAGCCGTTGGCTTAAGTACACATCTACTCAAAGCGTCGTCCCTTCTTCAACTTTGGTTTCCAGGAAATCCTACAATGAAAGCAAATCCCCTATGCAGCTTTGTGTGCTTCTCTTGCCTGTCACAGCAATACTGAAGCACTATTGTTACAAATAAGTAGACAGCAAGAATACAGCATTGCTTAAAACCTTTAGGTGATAAGCCCCCAAAACATACTTGAACAGCCACCAGCAACAAAAGCAATCTAGATGACTATCGTACTAATCAACTTACTTTTGTAGGTGGTACTTTTAAACATGCCACCTACCTAAACACTTACAGAAGGCAAGGACCGGCCACCCCATGGAAATGGCACTCCCATGGCAGTGGCCTCACCAGCAAAACAGTGAGCTCTACCAAATATGAAAAACTGGTCATGACTGTCTTCATATACAATAGATCCCAATCTGGTAAAGTATCTGCAGGATGTCCTGGAACAATCTTGGTCTATTCAGGCAAAGCTCCACAATGACCCTAACACTAACACAAAATATGAGACAAGTAGTTTTTTTGAGAGTAATTTTATTATTTTTTCCTCAACATAACTTCTTGAAGTTCAGCGCAAATACACAGCTACAGGAGCGAGACGTTTTCAAATGCTAAAAACTGAACTAAAAAATGAGAAAATGACAACAAACAGCTGTGTACCAGGTTATGTTATGTTTTTGGTATTTTAATAAAAACACCTATACCAAGACAGACTGATATTTGAGTTTGACAAGTGCTGCAATTACATAATTTACCATCTTCCTTTGTCTGGCCTGCAGCGCTGGCAGTATGGAAGCCTACGCCTTGTGAATACATTGTTGTAGCAACATGATGATTTCTTTTGAAAGCTACGGAATGCAAATCATGGTCCAGAGGGTGCCTTGGGCTCATTTGAGAAACTCCTACCTCTCTTTTTTCAGCAGTCTGAATGTTCTTAGGAAAAATGGTTGTTTATTTATTTGTTATTAGTGTTAAACTCTGTGAAACTAGAAATTTTCCAGGGCTGTTCTGGCTCATATATTTAGATTTTCATCTCATGGGGTTCATCACCAAAGCAAATTTTGAGCTCTGTTTACTTTCAGTGTTCTTTACTGCAGATAAATCAAATACCAAAGTAAGAAAAGTAAACTGAAGCTATTCAGTAAGTCATATGTATGTTGTATAGTATTAAATAGTATAAGTATTAAAGTCTTGATCGTTGTTGTGGGAAAGGTTGTTGCCGTTAGCTTTGAGAGCTAACAGTGAACTGTCTTCCTCCTTTCCAAAGCAGGTCAGTGCATATGTATTCGGTTACGTGTACGCTCAGTGGTACTGGTACAAATTTACTTATAGTGCACATGTCGTGCATATTACAGTCATCTCATGTTTCAGAAACAAATTTAAATTCTGCTCTAAAGGGGCCCAAGGCAGTGAATTGAATGCATGCACAAAAGAGTAATGGTGCTCATGTTAATAAAGTTGGTACAATAACATGCTCATACCCAGATTTTAAAATTAAAAGCCTCATAATTGCTTTTTAATAACTTCTGCTGCTGATTAGAATCTTGATCAGTATCAAAACTGTGAGAAAATTCGGATTAGTCGGCTTTATCTTTGTAATGAATTGGTTGTGTAACATGTCCAGCCTTTATAACACTGGCAAACAATATGTGAATGAAGAAATTCATCACTATTTTTCTCAATTAAATGTAGGAGGCTTACATTGTCAATGAAAAGCTTGTGACTATATCATGCTTTAGTCATTCAACAGAATGTTCTTCCTTGGACCTTGGGCAGTACGTTCAATATAAGGCTCAATAAGTGCTGTAACAGCTGAAAACGAATTTTCTAGACAGATAGATGTATTTATTTGACAGCAACAAAGAGTACTCTCTGAAATATACTCATGCAGTTCTTCCAATCATGCCAAAGAAAAAAAGGAAAAAAAAGATTTCAAAGCTAAAAATCCTTAAGTCTGCTGTGTTTATCATATACCGAGATGTTTGTCTGAAATTAAAAAGCAGTATTTACAAGAATGTATTTTGGCCCTGAAGTTACTAAAAGGAATGATTGCATTCACTCACTGATATTCTGAAATTAATCATAAGCTCGCAATTGTCCAAACAATAAAATGGATGCAGAATGGCATTTTAGAGGCTGCAAAATCTTTTGGTACAAATCGGACTGAATCGATGAATGCGTCATAGCTGAAGGACATTTAAGGACAGTCAGTGTGTGGATTAACACTTAACCCTGAAGTTGTCCTCACACCATATTGTGTGACTTAATGGAATGTACAAGATTAGACAAAACCGTCACCATCTCCCAGTCCAACGCAGCCTTGTGAAAACAACCTTTACAAGGAAAATAACGTTTACAGCTAAATTGATTTTGAGGGAAATAATAATTATGACCAAATTATACTTTGCGTATAAGAAATGTTGATACTAAATATAATGACTTATACAGTGTGTTCACTGACAATGTACTTTTCATTTAAAAAAAATAGTCAGTCAGGCTGAACAAGCACGGTATTATTCAAATTTTTTACGTGTTATATTGAGGTGGTCACAGGAGAAAGACAGATGAGATGCTTACATTTAAGCAAACCCCAACCTTCCCAACCTTAACTTAAGGCTTATTTTTCAAAGCTGCATATAATTCTGCACTGAATATGCAGAAAGTGAACACATGTGGCACTGTGAGCATTTATGCTTATATATTTATACTTATTTACAAGAGCACAGATAAAGAGTGAGTGTCGGTGTTCTTGTGTAATGACGCAGCTGTGGTGGTGGTTTGTTTGAGTGTTTTTTTGCCCTGTGCCTTAAACAAAGGTGTAAATTTCTGGTGAAATGTGACAGATGCTATGCTGCTTTCTGCAGAAGTATGAACTCAGCTTTAACCAAAGTATGGGTTTCTTCAAGCCAGGATGTAAATCTTGCTCTCAAGTGAGAGAGTTGATTGCTATGTACACGAGTTATGCATTTCAACTACCATGTTGACTCTGATGCAGATAGTTGATGAGGCACAACTTAACCCCCGGCAGCAAATAGATGTACATTGCCCACTAAATGTAACTGGGTAAGCAATTTATGGGTGTTATGTATATATGCAATTTCTAGGAGACGTGGTTGGTCCATTGTAATTTAGACAGCCCAGTCAGTTGTGTGACATCTATAAAACAACAATAAACAAAATGAGCAAATGATCTGTAATTAAAAATGTTAAGTCACAGGGTAAGCTATAATATGAAGTAGTGGGGACTGAACTATAATACTAGGAGTTAGAATTACAGACTTTGGAACTTAGAATATGTCAGTCAAAAGATGAAAATTGATGAAGGCTCTCTTTTAGCTTCTTTGATTTAGAGCTCAGATGTCCATTCAAATGGCTTTAAACTATCAATACTCAACATTTGAAAAGTTCAATTTGGTTAAAAATAACAACAGTTTTGCTGATTTTTTTGGTAATCAAAATTGGCCCGATATCAGCAAAAGTTTTATTGAAAGATTTTGAAATTTAACTAAACCTTAATATTTGAAGAGGTGAATCACAAAGCACCTATATAACTAAAATATGCATTTGCCTTTTTTCTTTCTTCTTTGCTCAGTACATTGGAAAACAAAGCCAAATAAAGTAGCTTTTAAAACAGTCTATGTATAAACAGCTGACACAATTAACTGGAACAAAACAAGATAAACTTCAGTTCATACTTAGCTTCAAACTTCAGTAACATTTAAGTCATACATTATAGTTTTAAACAGTAACATACTGTAGTATTGTGGGGATTTTACAACATAAAGCACCTTGAGAAGACTGTTATTGTGATTTGGCGTTATACAAAAAGAACTAGAGTGAACTGTAAACACGTTTACACTCATGTGTCAGAGTAAAAGAAATGTGTAAAATGGTTGGTATTAATAAATATAACAGGAACTACAAATGCAAAATCCAAGATAACCATTTTCAAATGCATCACTGAAAATAAAATAAACTCACTGACAAGATGGGAACCACACTGTGATTAGCACCTTCAGATCCCTGTTACATAAACTTTAAATCAGTGAAATCTAATGTTCCTTTCTGTATCTGGACCAGTTAATTGAAACCTCAAAGCAAAGAGCCATTCACATCTGAAAACCCACCCTTCCTCAGCCAGGCTCCTAATCTACCCATGCAGTACACATTCCAGTCTGATTGGCTTAGCTGTTGGCCCACAGCCCAAAAGGCGTCTGTATAAAACTCCCTATGTGCTGAAAGGCAGAGTCAGAAAGCAAAAGGAACCCTGGAGTCGCCTTGGGCTAACAGGAAAACTGAATTTGTTCTTTACTGCAAGTGAAAGCACTGGAAAATGTGCAAAGGATTAGCCGCTTTACCCCAAACCTGCCTCGAAAGGTGAGTACTGGATCATTGCCTACATCTTAATAGTGTGTTGCTGTGATGCGGTTTGGATCCCGCAAAGTTTGACTAAACTTTCAAACCTCTTTGTAGAAGTTCTGTGTCATTAAAGTTAACAGTATGCACTGTAAACCACTTTAAAGCAAAAAGAAGTTCACTTTTATGAGTTTTTACTTCTTTGGTTTATTTTTTGCTTCCTATAAATTCTTTTTCAGCAGCCTTTTTGATGCCGAGAATGATATATGTGATTTTTTGTAAGCTTTTATTGTTTTACAAGAGCTTGTGGAGGTTACTCAACTTGGTGAAATGAATATAGTGTATTGCTTAAGCATTCAAACACTGAGGGAGGTCAGGCACATTGCTTAATGAGAGAAAAAGGAAAAAAAGTGTGGTAAATGCTAAAATAAAAACAAGATCTGGATTTCAGGTTTTGTTCCTGACTTAATTTTTTTCTTAAAAAAACAGTTTTAGCAGCTTTATATCTGAAGCTGCGTTACACTGATTATTAAAACAGATTTTTACTTGTGAGTGTAATGTCAGTGTCCTGTTCAAATATACTACTCTGGTTAGAGGATGACACTTATCACAGTGTCACGATTTGATAACCATCTGGACTGGACTGTTAGAGGTTAAAGCTTTGTCGTCCCCTTCTGCTTTCTGTCATTCAGGGCTAAGGAGATCAAGTCGAAATTGGGAGTCTTACTGCAGAAGCCGGAAAATGCCATCGACCTCATCATCCCCTACCCTGAGAAGACTGAAAAGAAACCGGAGAAGCTCCAGAAGTGAGTGTTTTTCTCTCTGGGGGCCGAATGTCTGTGAAGAGGGTCGTGTTTTCCTGAGTGTTAAACAGATAACCGATGGTACAGCGGGAGAACAGAGCCCCAAGCAGGTACAAGATGTGGAGATCAAAGGGCCAGTGAAACCTCCCCAGACATTGAGTGGGCTCAGACGTTGGGAGTGTGACAGTACAAAGCTTGAGATTTCGAATGCACTGCCTTGAACAGACTACGGTTGTGGTGAAATATGTATGAGATGCTAAATTATACCGATTTTTGGTGTTTATTTGTCTTCTGTTACTGTACACTTAGACTTTCAGTGTTGTAAGGGAAACTTTTGCCTTAATGCTTGTTTTTAACATAATGGAAAATGTTTCAGAAAAACAGAGTAGCATATAATGGAGACTAGAAAGACCTTGACTTATGTCGGTAAAAGATGATGATGATTTTTTTTACATAAAAACCCGCCACAGTGCAGCTTTGAGGAGGGTTTGTGTGGCTGTGGCAGAAGCTTTAGTTTGGTTTATTTATTATTCATTTGTCTTGCAGCTCCTTTGACCTCTTTGTTTAGTTTGGAGTCACAGCAGCTCTCCTGCCACTGCACTTACATTAAAAATTTGAGCTGTCAGAACTCCGTTTTTTTTTCTTATGTCATCTAGGAAGTTGAACTTATGTTCCGTTATTCCGTAAGCTTTGATTTGAATTCTTACTATTATTCTTAAGCGTCAGCTTTTCTGAAGCACACTTTTTTTCCTTTGGTTTTTTTTGTTTTTTTTGATTGGGTGTCACTCACAGGCCTGTCCCAACTATTTTTACCACATAAAAAGAAGGCAGGCTGCTTTGGAAATGCTCCCTAAAAAGGTGACTGGAAGGCAATGTTGTTTCACAGTCTGACTTCTTTGTCCAATTTCTTTAATAAAATTCCACTTTGAATGAGTTTAAGTTGCAGCGCAGTGGAAATCACGGGGAAAGATTCAGACATAGACGGTCTATTTTTCCTCTGCAGAAATGTGAAATCTTATAGCCAAACTCAGATCAAAAGCTTCCATCTGTCTTTGTCAGACAAGGAAAATACAGCAAATGTATTTGAATATTTATAGCTTGTTTTCTGAAGCTGTCTGGCAACAGTTCATCAAAGGGTTACTTGGTGTCTGTTGACAGTCATTTTTATTTTCCCCCAGCCATTTTCAAAGGAAACCAAGGCAAACACTAAATAATTAAAGATGTGATTTTTATTTAGATCTGAGCCTTAATTATTGTGATTATTAACACCTGTGTTGATCTACAATGATCTACGTCTAACTGGCTGCTTTAAAAAAAAAAAAAGGTCTGAGTAGATTTCTCAAAGTAAAGGTTTGTTATGGGTTGGATCAGCACTCATGTACAAAGGTGTCTGTACAGTTATTCGGTGACACATGGTGAGAAGGCTCAAATGTTTCCTGATTATTAATAAAGACATACATTTTACAGTTACTGCCACTTAGCAGTCCCTGCGCTGTGCAGGAAGCAGTTTTGTACCATAAGTTTACCTTAATAACTATGGGTTTTTTGCAGTTCAAATTGTAAGCTTCAAGTATTCTCCAGGTATAAGCACTAAAAGCAAAACTGTTTTCCCACAACATGGCAGCTAAAGACTGTAAAGAAAGCCTTGTTAGCTCCTGAGGTATGTTTTACACTGTTTTTCCTCCTGACTGAAAAGAGGTGTTTTTGTGCACACAGGCCTACTCCTGAAGAGGCTTCTCAGTGGCGTGAGAGTCTGGACCGGGTCCTGAACAACAGCTGTAGGTCAACCCTCTATTTCTCACACTTTTACTCTTTTCCTTACACTCTCATAGATATAAGAGACATCATATAAACTTCCATTAATACAAACTTTAACCTTACACTTTCTTAACCAGAAAGCTCAAACTGAACATTTTGTTGTGTTTCCTGTAATAGGGAGCTTTGTTGTTGCCTGTTTGGTTTTTTTGTTTTTTTTGTAAAAGGCTGACTTTTATTTTTTTATGTGACATCTGTGGCTCAAGAGGTAGAGTGGATTGGAAGGTCTGTGGTTTGATCCTAACTCCTCTCGTCCACATGTTCAAGTAGTGCCCCTCATGTCTCTTTGTGAATGTGTGTGACAGGTAGAAAGGACTTAAAGATATTAAGTAAAGCACCGCATGAATGAGTGGATGTGGCTGTTACTAAAAAGTGTTTGATCTGTAGTGCTTTTTCAAAAAAACAGAAAGTTGTTGCTTCTTCATATTGTACCTTGCAAGTCTTTCACTTTATGTAACAGCAAAGCCAGAAGTGCACATCAACAATTCTGCTTTCTGAAATCCCAAAATTGAACAATTTCCCAAGTAAAGATACCCTTTTACATACACCACACACTGTCTTTGCTTTGTTGTCCTCCTTGCAGAGAGGCCTGAAGAACATCATTATTTTCTTCTGTCCAAAGCTGTCATTTTCATTATGTAAGAGCTATCATTGTAGTTTAACTTTAATCAGTGTCAAAGGGTGAAAACATGCCTTCTTTGAGGTCTGGTGTCTGTCTGCAAGACAGTTGAAACAGAAACAGTACAGCTAGCAGACTATGGTTTCCATGACAGCAAGCGTGTGTGCTTAAGACCTACATGTGGCCATGGTGTTTTAATTGGATTAGAGAGATGGTGACGATAAGGTTTTGATCTTTATCTCATCCAGTATGATGTGCTCACTCTGCATGGGTTTACAATACACTATGGGTAGCAGTAGCTTAGTGAAATGAAAATAAAAAGCCTTTATATAACATATATAATCAGATGTTTAAGGACCACTAATTACCGCAAATTCTTTAAAAAGGGGATAAAATGCATTTATCTAATTTTATAACTATCCAAGTCGTACTTTAAAAGACACATAATCAAATAATTTGCAGGGGACAGAGTTATATAAAGAGAGTTTTTGGCGTAGATGCTGAAAAATGTAAGCAATGTTTCAGAAGGGAAAAGAATATTTACAATCGCCATGCACAGCAAACACTCAATTCTGGCTCAACTGTTTACCTCACAAAGTGAACAGAAAGCCTGAGAGCCAGCAAGACTGATGATTAACTCTAATGGTTAGTGGTATTTAGCACTACATGTAAACTCTCCAGCTAATAAGTCACTTAGGTGGCCCCTGCGTATTAAAACAAACTCCACGTACAGATGTTGCTGATACATGAACAGAGAACCATTTCCTCTTCAGAGCTCAATGGAACGGCAATGGACCTTTCTAAGTGGCTCTTTCAGCACCGTCTTGGGCAGAGAGGTGTATGTTCCTCCAGTGTTTGCATGCTTAAATAAATGTGTATACCAGCCCAGGAAGGTTATGGGTGTTTTGGTTACATCTCTAGGGAGCAGTCTAAGTGAGTCCAGCAGCGCTGATTTATTGCGCAGTTGCCGCTAACTGTCACACCGTGATTATTTATCTACATGATATTTTGCATTAACATTAGTCTTCATGGCTTTTTCCTTATTAATTCCCATGGGATTCTAAATGAATTATTTTCTCTCATGCACAGAGATGCACTCTGCCCCCCACAACCCCACCACCAACACCCTTGCTCAACAGTCAATATTATGAAGAAAATACATAATACATAACTACCTGTCAAAAATTTAAAAAAAAAAAAAAGATTGCACTTGACATAAAAATTATTTAATTGGTGACACCGTAATTTAGTTTAAATTACAGTAATTTAGTTTTTCAGGGCTTTGTTTTTACAACTTTTGCAGAATGATCCACTTACTATCAGCAAGAAGGTTCACTGGAGCTTAATAAAACTAATTTCATGAGTATCGAGTCAAAGGGAAATACACAAACACTTAACACGAGGCTGTGTTGTTTGGTTGCTGCAGCTCTCATTTACAAACTTGTGCCTGTGCATGTGTGCTTTGCTTTTTGTGTGCCCTTGTACTCCTTCCAAAAAAGAAAAAAAAGAAAAAGCAACAGCTTGATTAGGACTCTGTGCTATTTTTGATCAAGCTAACCATTTAGATTGAAGATAAAGGCCTGAGGCCGTAGCAGAAGGCTTATCATTTGCAGCATATGCCTGTATAGACAATGGGACCTTTTGCAGGCATTGTGTTGAACTACAATGGCCTTCGGGGAAACGAGTGGCTGTTTTATCAAGCTTTAGTTTGGATAATTATTTTGTGATAACCAAAGTGCTTTTATATTTGTCCATAAATAATCAATTTTCTACTTTTTGACATTCCTGAAAGGTAGTTGTCTAAATGTTTATAAAGGTGTGTGTGTGTGTGTGTGTGTGTGTGTGTGTGTGTGTGTGTGTGCGTGCGTGCGTGCGTGCGTGCGTGTGTGTGTGTGTGTGTTTTTTAATTGTTTGTGGATTTTTTTTTTGTTGTATTTTTTAAAAAAGCTATGCAGTGAAGCCCAACTAAATAACATACAGCATCCATCCCCTTTTAATCAGTAACAACAGAAATGCATTGTAATCTAGGTTTACATTAGTTTACATTAATTCTGCCAGCTTCTTAATTATGTAAAGTCCTATTTAGACATGGAATGTGTAACACTGCTAGTTTCATTTGTCAAATAAAGGCTTTTGAAACCGAGGTGTCTGTTATGTAATGCTTTAATTATGGTTTTATTCAAATTTGACATTTTTATGGGTAAAAGTCACAATGAGAAAACAAGTGTGACAAATGGAAACCGGGTAGCAATTAGAAAAGTCTCAGGCCAAGACTTGTCAGAAAAACAGCAACAGTGGTCAGTTGTTGGAGGGTTGTTTTTTTTGTTGGTTTTTTTTTGTTGGGGGGGGGGGGTATTCTT